>JANRGW010015726.1:0-27585 GCA_024733675.1 Psilopsiagon aymara
TGGCCAGACCAAAATGTACTAAGCAGTAACTAAAACATTGGTGTTATCAACACTGCTCTCAGGCCACAAGTCAAAAAAACAGTGCTGCACCAGCTACTAAGAAGGAGAAAAATGACTGCTACTGCTGAACCCATGACACCCTCTTTGAAAAATGTTAGACTGCAATGAAGTGTGACATGGATACATTAATACCACTACTCATCCACATTAAAGTTTAAACTTGGTATATGTCAGCTCCTTACAGTGAGAGCAAGAGTAGGTTCATAGGTCACTTTGGTCCTGATATGCAACATTAGACAATTTGTTACTAGACTGTATTAAAGTCTTTGCAATGAAAGACCAGCCAACTAGTGGTGTTGTAGCAAAAATCTTTTCCATGGAATTTTTTGCTAGTCCCCACCACTGACCATCAGCGCTCCAACAGTTGCTTCAGAATGATAAATCTTTCCTTCTTATGCAAATTTTAATTTGATTATTGACTTTGCCTTTCATTTAGTTTTTAATCTCCACTTTAGATATATTTTGTGTTGTGCTGATCATCTTCTGCCTAAGCAACCATGCCAAGGGTAACTGTATAGCTCATTTCCAATGGCCCTAGCAAGGCAAAGCAGCCCACTCTTTTTCATCAGCCTGTTTATATGAGAATCCACCTTATTTATATACACCTCAGGAATAGGTTTGTCTGGATAGTGGAGGGCTTTCACTGGAGCAACAGGTCTCAAATGGTAGCAGTCTGGTAAACTTCGCAGGTAACAACTGCCACTGATACTGGTACTCCTAAATAGATAAGGCCAAAACAGAGGATGCAGATCTGTAGAATCAGTCAGAATGGCTTGCCAGCCTCTTCTGGTCTGTCTGTCCTTGCAACATACTCAAACTGCCAGAGGACAGGGGAAACTGCATGGGAAATATCAGGGCAATATTTGTTCCAGAATTTCTTTTATGTCAGATGATTTATAAAGCTAAAAAAGTAAATGGTAAGTTCAAGGGATTTTAATAAAGACTTTGAGATAGACTAGTGAAATAAGGATATCAAGAGAGACTAACTTCATCTCGAACTAAATGACAGAATCAATCTGACATTGTAAAGATTCAGGGGATGTTTAAAAATCTGGAAGACAAAAGATCAAATCTGTGAATGCTAGGTTTTCCAGAGGGAAATAAGAAAGAAAAGAGGCTGTCATTTTGTAAATAACTTTTAAAGGAAATCTTTGCAATCAAGTATGTGTGTGCCTGTTTCTGCAATAAAAAGGCAAATCCTTCTGCTGACAAGTCATCGAGTGTAGTGATAGTAGATTTTCCGATCCTCCAAAATATGGTGAAGGTTTTAGAATTTTAACAGGAAAGGAATGTAGATTAGATATTGACAAGTGAAGTAGCTGGGGTTTATTGACACAATCTGACCAATGAACTGATATTTTGACTGTGGAATCATTTTTCTAGCGGCAGTAGAAAAACACCAGTCTGCTCACATCAAGTATCCTTTTTTAATGCTGTTCTTTCAGTAATTCCATGGTGGATATGGCCAGACAATTTGTTTCTATACTGTGCTAGATTCATGTGGTAGATTTACTCCTCTTTTAATGAGGGTATTCTTGAGAATGTTCTCTGTAAAATTAATTTAGAGCTTTGCAGCAGCCAAAGATTTAAAAAGCAATGCAGGTGCACTTTTTCTGTTATCAGCTTGCCTTGGCAAATTTGGATCACAAGGACTTTCATGCTAGATTATCTTAAATTTCAAATTATGCATTTTCTTTGTCCCTTTCTAAGTCATAAAAGATGGGAGAAAATTAAGGATGCCACCCGTATCTTTCATACGCTGGTATATCATGTCCTTTTGGATTTACATTTTGGCATTCAGGTTTTCTAAACATGCTTTCTCTTACAACCAAGTTTGGTTCTTTCATTTTGAATAAGTACGAAATGCTCTACTATTTCTTAGCATTGATCATGTGTGAGCAGCATCTGCTCTGTGATCAAGTGTGAGCCATCTGCTGTGACGACCAGCAAAATTGCAATTGCCACTGGAATTCCTCCATCTTAACAATGTCATATTTCCTGCCCAAGGCAGGAGGGCTAGATCTAGGTGAATTTTAATGTCCCTTCCAACCCAAACCCTTCTATGATTCTGTGATGCAATATTGTGTTGCAGTCAGAAGGCTCAGGCAGCGTATTCCCACCACCAGTGACTCCTTCTGAACAGCTTCAAAATATACTCCCTTATTCTGTGTGTCTTAAATATGAACAGTATAAAGACAAGGCATATATATTTAATTTTTCCCTACTGGTTGTGGATGCAAAAATAACAGCTTGATTTGAAAGGGGAACCTTTAAAAAGTCTTTCAAGACTAAAGTGTTCATACAAATCACTGTGTTAATCAGATATCCTAAAAATTATGCAAATAATCTTTAGTGGTGAATTAATCAATGTTAATCACTTGAAAAATAGCTTTTAAGTGGGTTTTTTTTTGAATAAAAATCTGTCAAAGTATTTAAAATTCTCATGGTGAGCTTATATTTCAATAGTTCTATTTTTTTTTAACAGTGACAGATGGATACTCCCTATGTTATTTTGGTGTTGAGCAACAGACACAGTAGGTGGTCACAGGTGTAAGCTTCTTACACTGGGTTCCAGATTCTTGCAAAGGTTTGTAAAATAATTTAGAATTCTCATCTTAATGTTTTATTTTAGACACCTTTGGCACAATAAAAATCTTCCTAATGGTGATGTAAAAAGTATATCAACTGAATGAAACACATTCAGGTTAAGCACTTGACCTCTTCTTTAGCATTGTGGACATAAATTTTTGTCTGATCTGAAAATGTGGTAGAAAACAGTTCTCAACACCAGGGCATGGAAAAACATTTGGATAACCTTTTGTTTATAAATTATTTGACATACCCATATCTATTTATTGTGTCAAAGGTGTTTTTATTTCAGATACCTCCTCTGATGAAGGTTAGCACAAATGGAGTAAGTGAAATGACCAGCTCTTGATCCTCACTGGGCCTCCCTCCAGCTCTGCTGTAGCAATAGACCCTGTGCTTCGAAACATTACTAGACCCAGGAACCACAACATGGCTACTGTTCAAGCTGGGGCTGCACATATTTCTGCATCTGGGCCCCTGCTTGAACTCCTGAGACCCAAAATTTTCCAATATCTTGACTTGCGATTTACATAACCACAATCCCTCACATCTAGGCAGCCACTACAGCCTCTCTTAGAACACATGCAGAAAGTGCTGGTAGAAAGTTTTAGGCATCCTCTCAGCTCAGATTTTAACAGCAAGCTGTTCTGACTGAATGTTTAGGTAGATATGGAGCAACGTAAAAGTTCTTACCCCACTTATGAATTGGTTACAGACAGCACATCAGGATCTAGCCAAGACCTAAATGAAAATTTAGTGCAGCATTACTGTGAAAACTGAATCCTTAGAAATTCTCTAGAAATCTATTTGATGTGTGTGTGGAATGTATTTTCCACGCTGAAGTTCATTTTCTTCATATTATGGACTATGATGAAGGAAGTTGCTGCCACTGTATGAGGCTACTAGCTAAAACTATTGATGAACTACAGGATTTTGCATAATATATCTGTAATGGTCCAAGGAAGTGCAAAACAAATTACATACAACGTTTACAAAATCAAACTGAAAACTGATAGCCAATGTTTCAATACTCTCGGTTACGGACATTAAGTTTACATTCCAGAAATTATACTACAAAATAATTTTAGAAGAAATAAAAGAGGACAGCAAGGTTTACAGAGAAGTGTAACAGATGCTACATATTCATTTACATTGACAATACCAAATAATAAAGAAAAAGATCTTTAAAACTTATGGCTATTCTTTATTCTTTCACTCATTCATTCATTCATTCATACATTCCTTCACTCACACATTCCTTCCATGACCTGACTCAAATTATCTGCCATGTTGTGCATTTAAAGAAAGACAATTAGTGAAGTGACTGCAAAACTCGAATAACTTAATAAAATTACTGTCTTTTAGTGTAATCATAGCATATGCATGTTTTCAGTTAAATACTTAAGTTTACAATTACTGGTTGCATATGCAATGTGAGTATACAAGCAATACAATTACATAGTCCACATTCTGCTTTTGAAATTTCCCCCAGTTAGGGAAAAATCCTTGTTTTACCTGCGACCTTTGATATTCTGAAATTGGGTTCTAATTAATAGAGTTGGGTGAGGAAGATATTCTTTGGTGCCAGGACCTCTACTGTAATCCATGAGCAAAGGTGATAAAAACTTATTTAATCCATGCTGTAGCAGGAAAGGAATTTCTTTTCTTGAAACATTCTTATACCTCACTCATTGTTTCTGCCTGATGAATCACTGAGATAGATAGCTACACTTTTAAAAGTGTGCACAGTTTGCTCTACTGCTGCTGTTCCCCCTGGAAGCAGCAGAATGCAGAAACAGTGTCCATTGTGAGCTCCTTCAAACAGAATCAGATAGTTCTCAGAAATAGCTTCCATAGCAGGATGTTCTTCATCTGGCATCAAACTTACATCATGGGAGATACTTACGCTGTGGCATAGATAAGGGAAGTAAAATTTGCTTTTCATACTTTCTAATGCCCTTTCATTTCCTACACATCCACACACACACATCCACACACCCACACACACCCCCAATGATGTTCATTGCTGATGTGCAAGTGAAGACTGTTTCATGCATACCCAGACATACATAAACCATCAGTGCCACAGGAGGGATTTATTAGCATAAACTGTGAGAACATTTTTTAAGAGCTTGTATTCAGTTCAGTTCACTGAGTTATTGCATTAGATAGTATTGTTCTCCAAGACTCAGACAAAAAAAAATCTATTTTCTTGAAAGACTGACTTACCTATGCCACAGTCATTGGTGGTTAAAATAAATAGTTTATCAGAAATCTTTCTAAAATATTTTTTATCTTCTCATATGAGATTCTTCTCAGGAAGGAGACTCCATACCTGTGTCTGATTAATCCCTCATCGAAAGGAACAATGTGAAGGAGTCTGTAGGTTGGGTTTTACATCTGAAACTGAAGGAGAGCTGATAACCTGGCAGAATCCTTTGCACTCAGGACTCAGAAATACTGATAAATTCTAGTGATAAAATCCAAACCACACTGCAATGACTGACACAGACATTATTTTTGCAGACAAGAGTTTTATGGTACATAAAGCATTAGTCATATCTTTTAAATAATTCAAGAGAATATTAATATCCTCCAACTGCCTTGTACTTAAGAGTGACAGGTGTGTTTAAATTAGCCTCTCAAAAAAACTCGCAGACTATTCAAGACATGAGTTTACTTCAGGACCTCCAAGTTTGAATGCCTGATCTTTCACTTCTCTCGACTCAGTGAAAGGGTTGATAGACCTTGTGTGGCCAGACAAGATAAAGAGCTTTTGTTCTTTTACTAATATATATTGATGGAGTCTTTTAGGAGGAAAAGAGCAGGAGAAAGTTTATTTCCCAGCTCACCTGTGTTAGTATCGAGTGGAAGAAGTAGTAATGTTACACTGAGTGATTTAAAAATGCCATTAGGATTTAGTCTGCCCATAGAATTTGCTGGTCACTGTCAGGGCACTACTGTGACAAATGAAGGGCTGTTTTTTTTTTAGCTATGAAAATAAATGTACTGATGGAGATAGTGGGGTAAGAAAAACTCATGTGACAAATGCTGCAGAGGAAGCAGGACGGTGTAATTTTCCGAGCAGGTCTGTCAAATCAAGAAGCAAATGAGGGGGATTGGGACCATAATCTTACTTATGGCATACACATCTCAGTACTTATGGTCTGCCTATGTCCACAGCCTCCCTGTGGACTGTGCAGCACCCAGATTTCTGTCAGGCACCTCTTTGCAGTATGTGGAACACAAACATGATTGTGAACAGTAGCTCAAATTTGGTGATGTGTGAAAAGTGCACATTCTGGTTGTTTATACTCCCAGACCTGTGTTTGTGTAGTTTCAGTGCTGTGTGGCCTTTTTTATTACTGCAGCTGAACCAAAGGATTACTTTATCCAACTGTCATGCTCTAGTTTTATTTCTAGAACAGATAGATAACATTTTTTGTTGTTACCTGCTATGTGGGGAATAGGAGTATTGTTATATCTGCTTTCAACAGGGATTAAGTAAAACCCTAGCTAATTCGTCTCTCTGAAACAAAACAAACCAAAAAGACCCAACCTTCCTTTCTCGATTATCTGTCACCTATATAACAAGAGACATGGCTTTTCCTTGTTCATTATAATGTACTACTGCTAAGTGAAGCAGAATACTAATATCTAGGTTATGTTTGCTTTGCCAGACTTTTTGCCACTCATGAATTTGAGCAAAAGTCTGAACTGTCCAATTAGCTCAGGTAAGGGTACGAAGAGCAAGTGATCAGACACAAAAATCTCTAAAGAACCAGGGATAAAAATAATTGCCAAATGACCACTTCAAAAAGTGTCTGTGAATTTAAAATATACAAGTACAGTTATAGTTATTTACAAGTACCCACAAAATTATTTCAAGCAAAAACCTTTATACTAGAGGCCAAATGCCCTGACACATAAAATAGTTGTGTCCTAGCCTGGATTGTTTGACAGTGGCACAACAGCTCGATGTGCTGCCTTGCCGAATCTGGCTGCATGACCCCTTCACCCCACAGGGAACAACTGCCAACAGCTCCTTGGCAGCTGTGGTTGGTGCCCGTTGTCCTAGAGCTGCATGGTTTTCTCAGGCCCTGGGAATGCAGCTGAGAGCTTCCAAAAGTCCCCAGTGTCCTTGCCTTGCCTTCCAAGCTCTGGGACGCAGCTCAGGATCTTCTACTCTGTATCTCCAGGGTAATACTTTTATTTTTATTTAAACTGTGAATTTGAAAAGAAAAAAAAATAATTGTTTAACTGTCCCTTAAGGCTCATTGTAATCCTCCGCATTTGATCTGTGTTCTGCTCTTTCAGGGAGACAGGGGGAGGAATAAGGAAAATGTTGCAAATCAGTAAATGCAGTAAATGCTTTGCAGACAGATAGTCATGGTTTGCATTAGAAAGTTGACTTTGGACGTATGCTGCAGCTTGGACAGGAATCTAATGTAATCGACAGTGACAAATGGCGATGCATTATTCAAAGAAAATTAGTATATATCTGCAAAGATAGGTGGTAAAGACTTTAATACTCAAACCCACTTCTCATTTCAAAAGATCCTTTATTTTTTAGGCAAAATTTTCCAGTGCAGTTGCAGCTGTCAGTACTGACAAGGTTGAATTTACTAATTCGTATGTTCCACTTGCACTCTGTAAAGAAGCTAAATTGCCCAGTGAAAAAGCTTCCCATTTAGACTTTCTATTTAAATAGACATAATAATAATAAAGGGGTTCCTCATTTGCAATTCTAGCTTTGATCTGTCCAAGACTGTGTCTAGAATGAGGAAGAAAGAAAGAGTAAACACAAAGAATTATAGCTATTGTTGAAACAAACATACTTTTTTATAAATCTGGTTTCTCTCATGTAATTTCTTTCTTATAGCCCATAATTGCTGAAATATTTTGTCTGCTTTACATTTTTTTCTCATTTCTTTTGTGTCTGTTTCTCCATGACAAGTAACAGGTGCTAGTTTTACTTTAGTGTTTTGCATCATAGGCTTGTGTTATTGCTGAGTGGGCGACTGATATTGTGGCACACAAAGGGTTAATTCCAGCTGTAGACTTTTGTATTTCAGGAGTCAAAGAACTATTTATCCAATGACAGGAGCTGATATCTGTCCCATATGTGGAAATGCATAACTCAAGCAGGTTCTAATGTCCCAGGGCAAACAGGAACTCAGGAACAAGAGAAAAACCTGCTTTTAAAAAAATCCAAAACACAAGAGACACACACTGTATGCAGGACCACTCTTAGGGATGCAACTGTATCACACACACATGGATGTAGAGACAAAAAAGCCTGCTTAAACTTGCAAGAAAGGACTAAGATGTATAGCCTTCTATTGTCCAAGCCTATTTCCACACCCCTGATGCATTTCCAAACAAACGGTGCTTAGCTTGGAATTCACTCTGCCTAGATGCTAAATGTCTCCTATAAGAAAAGCTAGGAAGGAGAAAAAATTCAGATGACCAAGTAGGACATCTTGTGAAATCCTTGTTTCCTGGAAGCAGTTTTATAATCAGTGGGCCTTTTTGGATATTAGAAATCATTCTTTATTCAGTCACATCCAGACTAACATGACATCAGTGATTTCACCATATGATGTCTAATTGAGAGTATTGTCAATGGAAAGTTGAATACTCGGCATCATAAGTTGAATACTTGGCATCATAAATGTTTTCTTTTATATCTGCTGAGTTTATACTATGTAGCTTTGGAGTAATTTCTTTTTGTGAAATTTAACTTACCAAAAGCCCCTTAGTGAGCTCAGAGTGCCAAGGTGATGTGACCCCAGCTTGTCAGCTGTCCCCAGGCAGAAGCTTCTTTACATTCAGATCAGTCTGCCTACAGAGGCACAGTTTCTTAAATACTTGTCAGTTCTTTGCATTAAATGTAGGACAGATTTACTGCAGAGTTAAACTAAATGTCTCTGACATATTAAATAATAAATTGTTTAAAAGCAATATGTATGCAACTCTAACAAAAAAATTATGCAGAGTGATTTATGAGAATGTTTAAACATATACCAAGCTTTAACCTAGATCTGGTGTGATATTTAGGCCTTGTTTACTTCTGTACTTTGGGTATACTTCACTATATCCGAAGTAAGCCTACAATTTGATCATATTGATTCAAAAAATATTGCAAGCATTATTCATAAAAAATCAATTAGAAATGTAAAACAATTACTTTAGAGTTGTGTAGTGATCCATAGAAGGTCACAACTACATCCCTGACCAATCAGAACTTCAAGGATATCTGAACATGAATGCATGCTTCTATTCATGCTGAAAAATACAGGGTTTTACCACTGGGACTGAATGAAAATCTTATCCATAAGTAACAGTATTCCTAAACAAAAATCAAACAAAAAAAAGGAGTAGAAATGTCTGTTTCAGCAGAAACCAGCTGATGTCTCAAACAAATATTAGTATTTTTCTTCATATGCACATCAAAGTTCGGTGACAGACTTCATTCTAATCCTGTATTTGTCTCTGTATGTATCTTTACTATTCACTGGATGGAGTACCATCCACTCTTTGTCTACCATTGCACTTGCATCCTATAGGGAGTTCTTATCAGTTGATTACCTTCCATTTCTGATAATAACATACTCCCAGAATTCATCGTATGCATAGGAGCTGAGGTCAAGTTTCCTTTCCTTAACCCTGCTGTGCTGTGGAGCATGCACTGAGATGCAAAGCTCCTTTATTTTGAATCATTTGATTTTGTACGACTGAACTCTGAGAATTTCTCAATAATGTGTTAGCAGACAAGCTCAAATACTGTTCTGCATTTTCCTGTTGGCCAGCGGTTTTATTTAGCTTCTCATATGCTTCTTTGTATCACTATGAAACACTCTTCTCTCATTATCTAGTAATTCAATGTGATCTATTGTCATTCCCTTTTTCCTTTGTAATAATATCATTAAGGCAGCCCAGAAATCAGCTCATAAAGTATTTGTATACTCCTACTTTGATTATACGAACAACAAAACTTATTATCTAAGAGCAGGAGTTTTTGATAAGGTCTGTAAAGTAGTATAACTCTGACATTTTCCTAAAATAAATGTTCAAATAATGGCTTTTCTTTCATTCATTAGTTAAGATTCTTACTGAAAATATCTGAGATCAAGGCATATGATTACATGCAGGCATCTGTAGCAGCATGTAGTACTTCCTTCTCTCCTCTTCCTGAGTTTGCTGCTTTTTCCCTATCCAGGAAACTGTAAAGCAAAGAGAACTTTAATTTTATTTTTTTAACATAGACTTCTACGTCTCAGGAACCTGGTGTTAGGAGGGACACATAACAGTTGCTACAGCTCCTGCCATCACTCCTGAATGTGAGATCTGATCCTGGGACAGTTCATTTACAATATAGTCCCTGTGAGTGGGAAGAAAGTACCTAGTGCTAACTTGAGCAAAGAGCATTTTCACGTTGTGCCTGAGACCTGGTGGAAAGAAAATGAGAAAAATATGTGTGTGTCAAGATTTGGGTATCTCCTGCAAGAACCAAAGTAGTTTCAAATTTTTCAGTTTTGTTGTTGTCTGAAATATGAGCAAGGAGAGCGAAAGGACGTTTTACAAAAGAAGATTTCCAGTCAGGTTAAACAGACAAGACTCCCACCAAAAGCATTCTTGGTCAGGTTCAATATATAAGCTAGATCAGGGAATTAGTGTTTCTTTGTTGGATGAAAAGCGGGAGAGATTTTGTGCTGGCCTTCTGCATAATTTGAATTTCACAGATTAGTGTAGAAGAAACTCCTAAATTTGGGCCAGGAACTAAACTTTGGGTTTCAACAGAACTGCTAACCAGTACTAAACAAAATTTTTAGAAATTCTCTTGCTTAGACTCCTAAAGAAGAAAAATGATTTTCTGTATAATTTTCAGATGGCAAAGTTCATTTTTCAAAATAAACTCACATGCACATACACAGTAACAGAACTTGGTTTACCTTAGTTCTGTGTATTTTTGTAAAGGCCCTGATTATCTCCAGTAAATATGACACCCATTTCCTTTGACTTTGCCTCTCTTAAAGAAAGCAAATCTATAACTTCCAATACAGCTGCCTAGAGCTTTATTTTTTGTAAGATATTTGTGCATATGACAGCTTTAGCCTTCTTTCCAGAATACATGTTTTGCATATACAAGGGATGCAGAGACTGCCAAGCAGTCCTCTTTCTGGCCACTAGGCTGATGTGGAAAATTGCTTTCCAGTTGAGTTCTCCCACTTCCTCCATTCCTATATTTTGGTTTCAGAATATCAGTCCATAATTGTGAGTGAACATAAATAGCAGCAAAGGAAGTAAGGCATGGAGGCGAGAGGGCAGGTGGTAGGAGCTAAAATGGAAACAGTGAGGGGCAGACAACCATACACATACAGTTATACAAGCAGATGTCTGGGTATAGTCCACAATCTCGGGATCTTGCTACATAAACTAAGAGCAAAATTCAGATGTGAATATTTTCCCCAGTTCTCTCCCCTTATATACCCAAACTGAGACTTTATCATTTTATTTCAGCTTGAATAGTAACACAAGTGAAAGCAATCCTGACTTTGCAATATTGATTAACTCTGTGCTTCAGGTGTTAGCTGAGATTTTATCTCTCACATCACAAGCAAGCAGTATAGCTGTCAAAATGTGGATGATGAAAAATATCTAACTGTTCCTTTAAACTGGAGTTGCTTTGGCAGAAGAGAAAGAAGTACTAACAAAGGAAAATGGCTTTGCCTTAGTATCACACATCCTAGCACACTTTGCTAGCCACTGAGCTATTATGGAAAGCTGTTTTGTTCATATGAATGTGATTCCAAGAATATTTTGGTATTTGTGAAAGAGTATTTTTAAATTAATAAAGTTTTGACTAAAATCTGTTTATCAGCCTTAGTGAGGATAATCTGAAAGACAGTCTAAAGGTCTTAGGAGGATGATCAGAAAAGCGCTGACTACTGAGCATCAAGTAATCAAAACTTGTCAGTATAAAAGATTTGATTTTGTAAGAAAAAAGATCTTTGCAGTAGACCTGAAGAAGAAAAGGGATGAGCACAGATTGTAAGTTTTGGCTACAAAATAAGATGCTAAGATTTTCAGACATGGGCATGCTCGAAGTGTGTTAGAATAGAAGGAAAAGAAGAATCCCGATGGTGACTGTAAACTGTTCAGTGCACCTTCACTTCTGCATTTTGTGCACTGGATAAATAGATTCTTTCTCTTATACTTTGCTACAGAACCAGGTGTTTATATTTCCTGGGCTGGAAGATGAGAAGTGCAAATGTCAGCCCATGTAGTGGAGTCTACATCATTCCCTAGTAGAAGAACAGTTCCCTAGTAAGAACAGTTTAAGATGGTTTCTGATTTCATATGATGATAACATTTATGTAGAGATATGCTGGCTCAAGGGCACAATTTCACTCATTTCATTTTCAAGGTCTTGCCCACATGCATTATTCCACAGCTGTGAAATAGCCAGCAATGTAATAAAAAAGATTGCTCAAGTTTTTAAATTATTATTATGTAAACTGTTAATATTTTTGTTTCTCTAAATTGTTTTGAAAGTCTACTTGTCTTCAGTTCTATAAACTCTTGCTTAATATCACAGATTTTTGTTTCCATGAATCAGACCTAGTGAAAAGCTGATCTTGATATATTTGTGTATTACCTTCATGCATTTAGACATATAAAATATTACTATTTACATTTTTAACAGCATTCTGTAATACTTAGATGAACTTTTCAGGTATGTGAGATTATTGCAACAAACCAAAAGAGTACTAAAAAAAATTCAAGCTGAAGAAGTTACCAATTTCATAGGTTTAAAATGGTTTCTTAATTGGCTCTGAACTGCAACTAAGAATCAAAGTGGATAAAAATCACCTAAATTTACCCTCCCCCTTAGTCAGCAGTAAGCTTCATAGGACCCTCCCCAAACCAAATAAGGCCAGGAAGAATGTGCTAAGCACTGAGTGTGCTAAGAATAAAGTTGAGCTGGGATGGATAAGGTTACTTTGAACTCTATATTTCATGTTTTCTGACATGCCCCCCCAAAGAACTGGAATTATGCTAGCAAGGCTGCAGGAGCATTAAACAGTTCTTTGCCAGTTTGTTTGCTTTTTTGCTGCCTTTCCATACATTCCTGTCCTGTTTATAGCTGGGACTTTTTTTTTTTTTATTTGTAGTTTGAATGGTTCTTAGGATATTAGAAAGAAACATGCTGAAGATTCACCATAAGGCATGGCTATTTTTGTCAGAAGCTGATACTTTAAACTGAGCTTTAAGTTGCCTCTGGAAGTCCTTAGTTTGTTCTGAGAAGGCAGGAGTCTGCAGAGGAGACAGAAGGTTCAGAGGGGCACAAAGAAGAAGGAACAGAATTAGAAAAAGCAGAGGACCTTCCTCCTCCTCATTCTGCAGTTCCTGCAAGAGTCAGCAACAATTATATAAGCTTCCACAGTAGATCTTGACCTTTTAGAGTATCTCTTACCATCATCATCATGGCCGAGATTACAGCAGAAGGTACAGTAACTATTTTCAAGTATAATTAACCAAAAATGGTGCATATTTTGGCAGTGTACATGATCAAATATGATTTGTTGCTTTTAGCAAATAACTCACTCCAGGGTCATTTAATTTGTTGGATTGCTTTCTACTTTTCTGTCCTTTTTTCTTTTTCATTCTTGTTGCCATTTACTGAAGCTAGATCTCCATACACCTCTAAAAATAGTTTTAGCCTCATTTGCAGAACAACACTGCTTAGGCAGTTCCAATAGAGTAATATAAGAAGGGGAATGTCTGAACATCAAGTGGTACTGCCCTCAAGCCTTTGCTCAGGTAGAGCTTGGTGGTCCTTTATAATTGGAGATTTGCTAGAGTCAAAATAGCTTAGTTTGGTGGCCCTGTTTTTTCCATAAGAAGCACTGAGGGTGAACTCTACAGGAAGTTACTGAAGGGTAAAAGATATCAACTCTGCAATTCTTATTCAGGTAAATGTCTAAAGGAGTCAGTGAAAGTTGTGCTGAATTAATACCCCAGAGCTAGGCCTGCAAGAATGAAAGGCAATTGTATTAACCAGGAAATACATATTCTAAAATATGAATATTTCATGTACTTTAATATTTTCTGACCATTCATATTTAAATAATGTTTTAGATGCATAACAATATTTTAGCAACCACAGTCAGACAGGGAATGTATTTAAAATGCAGCCTTCTTTAGGCTTAATACTTAATATTTTAGTTGAATTTTATTCCAACTCTTTTTTTTTGTCAGTGTTTACCCACATTTAAGAATGACTCTACAAAAAAAAAAAAAATAAAAAGCTTTTAAACAGTCTCCTGAAAGTTATTTTTATTCTGCTTGTCAAGGTTATATGGCATTTCAGTGTAGGAAATTTGCACTTTTCATCCTCCATTTTTCATTGTTGTTATTTTTAAGAGGATCTGCAGTAAGTACTATTAGAGAGTGAGCCTGTTGTCTTCTAAAGGACTGATATTGGGACTATATAAAATTGTATGACAGTCCTGGCCTGATGTCTGATTAGCCACAACAAGGTGATGTGAGTATGATTTTTGAAAACAGCAGCTGGATGGTTCTATAATTTGCTCTGGCAGCAACTACTGTCAAAACAGGTGGCTCAGCCTGACAGCCCTAACCAAAATACTAGTACTTGATTTTTTGGATATTCTTAGCCTGGTTTGATGGAAACACTGGTTATTTTGTAGCTGCTAGCAGGGAAATCTATGAAATTCTATTCATCTTCCAAAATGAGGGCATTAATGCTATCAGCGCCAGAGGAGTGGTACCTCTTGCAAGGTTGTTCAAGCAAAACAGTTCCAAACTGGGAAGATTTTTAGGCCAAAATTAACAGCAAAAATGAAATTTTTAATCAGTCTGGAAATGAATTTTCAGTCATTTAGAGTCTGAAAGTTGTTTTCATAGTGCCTTTATAGTGTTTTTACAGGTGATTTTCTCCTGTGTTTATTTTTCTGTGCAAAGCAATAGTCTTCAGGTCATAAGGGGCATCAGCTCCACAGTAATCTAACCTTCAGTATGACAGGTAAATAAGCCATATAATTAGTTCAGATTAGCTTGGTTGTGGGAGCAAGAGGTGTTATTTGTTTATTTCTTACATTTGGAATGGATTTTGTTGATTGGCTGATTTTTAAATTCTGGACTCATGGGATGGAAATTTTACTTATGGCAGAACACTATGAATTCAACCTCGGACTAATGTTTCCCTGCAGTTTATTTTCCTCTGGGGCTACTGCTGGTATTCACAAGGCAGATTTAAACTTCAGCAACATATAGTTTGGACAAATAAAAAACAATTAAAATACCCCTTGCTTCACACAATTCCTTTTTTATTTTTTCTTCTATGCTACATCCAAACCCCTGATTTGTTGTGTCTTCATGACTTTATTAGGACTAAAGTACCTGCCCCTTGTGGTAGGTATTAACTGTATTTTAGCAGTAGATCAGATAAACTGCCTGGCTCCTTGCCTATTGAGGTACCATGCTGACATGGCAGAGAGTACAGCACAACAGTGGTGCAGGCTTCAACACTGCCATGGCCAGTGTGGCTGCTGGTGTAGAGAGATGGCCCAGGTATCTTTTTCTAGCAGCCTATGTCAATGCCATGAACTATTCAGAGATAGATGCACAAGGCTGATGGGGTGCTCTGGAAAGGTGAACATCCTGGTAATGACAATGAGACTAAGTAGCTTGAAAATATAGCCACCAAACAATGACCCTCTCCTGCCTACTTGCTTTGTAAGCCACATGTGCTCCTGCTCATTTCCACAGCTACAATATTTAGTTGTGGATATACTGGTGAAGTGTACCTGGTGAGAGACAAAAGGAGACCTCTGAAGACAGAAGTTTATAAATGTCCTGAGAAAACTGGCAGGACCTAGGTCTCCTGCTGTCAAATATTTAGGAGAATATTCCAAAGCATTATCTTCAGCATCTTCATGTTACATGTAATTGCAAACACAGAAACGTACTATTAAAATGTGGAAGTCATTAAAACTGTATACAAAAAAAGTTTCAGTACAAAGTACTGTGTCTTTTCAACAGTCTCAGGATCTTTTATTATCATTATTATTAGCAGTAGCAGTAGTTATTGTCGTTGCTGCTGCTTCTACTGTTGTTATTATTACATTTCTACTGTTACTGAGTACTCTGTAATGGCCAGAGACTTTACTGTGATCTGCTTCAGAGCTTGTCTAAAAGCCATGGGTAGCTAACTATACTACTCTGCTGTGTTTATGAACAAGAGGACTGGACTCAATGGCAGATGTGGTTAGAGCTACCACCACTGAAATATGAATGCAAAAAGCCTGGCACCTCTGAGAAATAGCTTCTACCAACGTACAACTTAATTTGTGTGCAGAAGAGCTCCAGCAGCAACCCTATCGTTGGTCTGTACTAGTCCCATCTACTGCAGGTTGCAGTGCAAGGTTGATGGCTCTTCCCTGGCACTTTGCACTTTCTCACAGGGAAGAATGAGCAGACTTAGCTCTGCCTGCTGAAATGCTCTGGAGACTGTGCACTGTTCTAATCTGGGGAGGTGAGAAGAGGAGAAAGACAAGGTTTCTATGCCAGCTGTTTGTCTGCCACAATTTATTTCCCCTGTGGAACAAGGGAGAAGCAGGAGTAAAGCAGAAATGAGGCAACAAGTCACAATTTGGTCCTTATTTTGCTGCTGAGAGCTGGGCAACTGCACATTTCCTCTGCCTCCAAGCAGGCTGCAAGGAGACAGGGTAGCCCTGAGGCCACATACAACTTGTCAGTTGCAAAATCAAAATTAGCTTCTAGGTTTCTGTGCTTTTTTTCAGGCTATTTGATAACTATGAAAAGTTTTAAAATGTGAACTATTTCAAAAGGCAGATTTAACAATATCTGTGTGCTTGAAGATTAATAGATATGAAACTGATTACATATGGGAAATAACACACAAGAGAGTAAAATCATAATGATTTCATGAGTGTGATGGCCAGAAGTTAACAGCAGTCTCCACTTGGCAAAAACTTTAGTGAAGTCACACTACAGGCAGGAGGAAGAGAGCTGCTTCTCATGGTAATTCATGAGTTGCTGCTTAAGGTGCTACATGTACTGACTGAAAAAGGGGCCTAGATGAATAAATTAGATTAGATGATTCATTTTGATAGCTAAAGACTTGTGAGCTGTTTTCTAGCCTTCCGTTTGCTATATAAGCACTGAGTTAGGAGGTTTCTATGGAATTTATTTGCAACAAGCAAATTTGCAAAATGAAAAGATGTCTTCTTTTTCTGGCTTTTGGTGTTGATGAGGAAGCAGATGGAATACCTTATGCAGTGGGGTAGGGAAAAGACTATTTTGCCACTGACTTTTTGAAGGAGTCAGTCTGCTCTTCTTTAGAAGTCCCAGGTAAAGTTAACATCCTAATTACCTAGAAAGACAAAATGCCAGAAAACCCAGTGCTGCCTGTAAAAAAATAAGTCTCTGGGGGCAACTGATGCTCCAAATTCTCGCTGAAATACCTTAAAACTTGGATTCCTCTATGCCGGTGGGCCTGGACAACTGAGCTGATTAGTTTGGCTGCAGCCTGGCTGCTTTCTCATCACCTATTGAGTGTGAGGCAAAATTGTTAGCTGAAGTTTTATGTTTAGGAATATGTGGGCAATGTTGCTCACAGCTGGTATGGTATCTATATGTTCAGTTGGTGCAGAGAATCTGTGATGTATCATTACTTTCAGTAGTTCCTAAGAAGATCGGCTAGGTGTGGACAGCAGGAAGCCTTAAAACTGATAAGTCAGAGATTTAAGCTAATGAATTGTGTTGCTAGTCCATGATAGCCACCAGTGTAGTTATCTCATGTTTATGTGTATGCAAATGGCTGGATCGTAGGTTTGATTATTTATTCAATTTTTTTTAAAAAATTTCTGCCCATAAGTATCTGAAACATATTTTAAGGTTACTTACATAATGAGTAGCATTTTCATGTTACTCGGGTGATCAGTTCCCACTGATTTAGAAATTAAATCTATGTGACTACTAAGATTCGCAAAAGTCCCAGTTCTTATCTTCAGGCACCTAATCCTTTAAAATCATCTAGTCTATAAATATTTGGAATGCATTTACCCATTGCCTACAATGTAAACACTGAGTAAGAGGTGGATTCATGATGCTGTTACTGTTTTGCCCTGAGTAGCAGAAACTGGCTTAGTTTAAAACATGTTTCGTAATACAGGTTTGGCTTCAGTCCAGGACACAGTGATGACAGAGAAACTAGATCTACCCTCTGAGTGAGGTCAGCTGTTTACAGAAATGGAGAAGCTTTCTTTTTCTTTCTGATGCTTATATTCCCTGTTTTCTGATCTGTTTAGAAAGATTTATCAAGTGGACAGTGCTCATTTACCAGCTTAAACCATATTCAAAGTAGTAGAGAATGAATTGTTTTAAATGAAAAAGATTGAAAAAATTTTGAAAATACTTTTATCACCAACTTTAATCAGGATTTAAACCAGCAAATAAGAAACCTGCATTTCAAAACAAAAGTTTTAATATGTTTTGCATATGTCTTCTATCATACTTTTTCCCAAATTAATGGACACCCTCCACACACACTGATTACCAATACAGTGTCTGAATGCAGCCTTTCTCTCTAAATTTGTGCCTTTTATGCTTAGAGAGAATCTATTAAACAGCTCTATAGTTCAGGAGCCATTTATCCAGATTCTTAGCTTTTTCATGGTTTCTGTTTGTTTTGGAGTTTTTTTTAATGATGAAGAATGTTAGCTGATGCATTTCTTTTTTACTAGATAATGATTTAATTTTTACTGTGACTTCTGTCAAGTTTCATTAGGATGGAAACTGGAATTCAATTAAAATATTTTAAAACTGTTATCTGTGTTTATGAGAAAAATAAATATTAAATAGAACCTGTTTTGATAAGCTAAGTGATTTCCTAACCAAATATAATATGCTATAATATTTCTATTAATTGATTGGGGTTTTTTTTTAATTTAGTCTTCATTCTACAAGAATATATAACTGACAGAGCTCATTTTCTTTCATGCAATATTTATTCAAATGTTAGAAAAACAAAGCATGTTTTCTATTTTTTTAATCATAATTACTTCTTGGCATAGAATAAGATAATAACTGAGTTCAAATAGTAAAATATTTTGAAATTAAGACCATATTCCTTGCATTTGCATCAGGTTATACTATCAAAAAAAGTCCAGCTTAATTTAACTCTGCCTGCTTTACCAGTGATTTCCAGTAGCTCAGTGATTTCTTTAACTTTCTTCACAACTGCAATAGCTTTTTGTTTAAATAAAAGTGATTTCTATAGACAGCAGCATCAAAGTGTATTGAGGTGTAGAAGAGTAGTCCTTAGCTCAGGTTTTCTTAATTTCCAATTTAATTTTTAACAGATGTACTTTTAAAGACTTTTAAAGAAAACACCATTTTATGATTCAAAAAGCACCAACAGTTATATTCCCTGCCTTTCCCCACTACAGCAACATTTGGGACTTATACAGAATTATTAATGAATGAGATTGAAATGTCTTCAGTAGTTGGAGATGTATAGATAGCTGTAAAACAGCAGCACTTGTTTTTTATACAGTGCTTTCAAGTCAATTCAAAGTATGGTCAAAGGGAACCTTGCAGTGATGTGCAGCTTAATATTCTTATTCCTTTATACTGGCAGATCAAACTGATAACAGGAAACATGAAGTAGCTAAGCAAATCTGAACCGTAAATTCACTGCATTTAAAGACTTAACTTAAAGCTGTGGAAAATTAGTTACATTTCTTATCTGTATGATCCCACTGCTGTGTTTGATCCCACTGCCATGTTCTGTTGTAAGTTTTAAACATTTTCATTGGAAATTATGATTATTTCATATTTTAGTCTTAACTGTGGATCTTTCAATAAACCTTTCCTTGGTGCACTGGAACAGGACCATTCAGACTTTAGATCCCTTAATGGGAATGTGTTTGAACAGTATGTGTTCAAAAGAGACCAGCAAGATTTAACTTCTATTTTTGTTCCTAATATATGCCTACAGCACAGTTGAATTATGTAAGTTATTTCAAGAACTACAAATCAGGTACATGGCTAGCAAATATTTGACTAACTGTAGAGACAGTGACACCAATACGTGACAGAGATATGAGATGGCACTGCCAACACATCTTGTCCTGTCCCACAGTCTGTCCTTTTCTTCCTAGCTTCTGATGCTTTCTTCACTTCGTAATAGTTTTCCTTTTCCTCTTTCTCTTCCTCTTCCAAGACCTCACAGATGATACAGCAGGTATTAACTTGCATTGTAACTCTGTCCCTTCTCTGAATGCAAAAGATAACTAGAAGAACATTGTAAAACACACAGTAAGCAGATATATGATTCTTCAGTCATTAGATTTTGAGAACAGCTGAGCTAACAAGACAGACCATGTAATGTACAGAAGCCTAAACAAAAAAGCTAAAGAAGGTTCTAGTTTTGTTGTTTATGTTTGGTTTTGGTTGCTTGTTTGTGGGTTTTTTTGTTTTCCTTTCATCCCAAACTGTCCTGTATGCTGACATTCTTCTAGGTTGCAATTTCAGACAAATCAGTTCAGTTGCTCAAAATCATGGTCAGTACTGGTTTTTGCCCTTAGAAATCGGAATGAAAAATCCATGATTTTAAGTCCTGAATAAGCATCACTTGAGTCCTGCAGCTGATTTGGATTTTCAATTTTTTTTCAGAATTAGTCCTACAGCACAGCATGAACTTTTCTCTGGCCTAAAAGTTCTGCTTGGTGCCATATGAAGACATTTACCATAAGAAAAGAAAAGGAAATATTAAATGCCAAGCACAGAAAAACTTTCTCACTGGAGAAGTCTCCTCTTTCTATCTTCAAAGATAGTTTAAAATAATCTTTTACAAATATGTAATGAGTAAAGACCTGCTACTCCCTATATATGCGTATGTTCTCAGAACTTCAAAAGTATCCCTGTACCTTTGCCTGGAGTCAAATTGTCAAAGGCACAATGAATCTAAGCCTTTGTAGCCTCTTTTGGTATGTAAATGAACCCATTTTTTTTGTATATTCCACTATGTAGATTTAAGTTGTGGCTGTCTGTGCATGCCAGGGAGGCTAAATCTTGTTTCAGACTTCATTAAGAAGTTATTCACAATTGACACAATTACCATAAATATAGTTTTCTGGTAACTGTTTTACTGTTTTTAGAGATATAATTTAATATGTCTATTCAAATGTTAATAACTTCATTTTGCTTTGACCTTTCCCGCCTATAACATGCAGGACATAAATTTGCTTCAGATCTATCTATGCAACTCCTGCTGGAGTCAATCGAATGGGTACATGAACATATATGATGAAGGATACAAGTTAGCATAAAGAGGTGATGTCATATGTATTTGATGCAGTTCAGGGTATGTACATTTCCTAGTTTTATAATCCAAATATTTACACTGTAATCATAACATGAATTTAATATGATTTCAATTGATTTTCTTTTTTCAAGGGATATCCTCAAGTCCTCTTTTTTCTAGATATTTTGTTGCATCATCATTCACAATAGGATTAAAAAACTATGATAACAAGGAAATATCTAAATTTAGGCTCATCCCTTTGATATTTACTGCTGTTTTGGCTTGTCTTTGTATTTTAACAGGAGTATTGTTATAACACTAATTATAGCAAAAGGTCTGTGATAGAGGTTAAATGTGACCCTTATCTGCCTGGGACAGCTACATGACTAGATGGCTGACCACATCCAATCACTTGGATCAGAACCACTACATATTCTGCTTTTAATTTGTATCATAACAACCTGCAAAGCTGATGAAGATATTATTTTGGTAGTGCAGAGTGAATTCTGAGGTTACAAGATTTTCTCCTGCATCAAAAATGAAGGGCTCGAAAAACTTATTTTGTTTGGTTCTTAATCTGTAACTATATTTGATAAATTTATAACCTTAGTAAGAGGCATGCCAACTCAAAACTAAATGCAAGTTTTTTTTTTTTTTTTTCATGGAAAGAGTATTCTTGTTATCAGATGCTCAAGCAGAATTAATCCATGTGAAATATATTTATCTTAATCCATCTCTTGTTCTAGACATTGTAGTTTTGTATTGATTACGTAAAAGCCACCTGAAATGCTCTGGAGAATGTAATACTCTATTCTGCTGTTAGTAAACCAAATGAAGTGATAAATTTCCAGATCAGTTACCTCCATAAGTCTTCCATCCCCTTCCAGAAACAAGTACAACAGGGCCCTCTGCCCAGAGACATGCCTCCATGCCTGTTTCCTTCATTTATCACAACTGAAAAATCCATAGATTTTCTAATACATGTTTATTATATTTTGCCAGCAAGTTGCTATTAAACTAGAGGATTCCAGTGATTTGTAGTTGTTTTCTTTTAGTAATCTATACAAAGATGATGTAAGAAAGATCACGAGGGAAACTTTGCTAGATGGCTAATATTCTGTAAAGAAGGGAACTTGGTGACCTTGGAAATTATGAAGAAGACAGCTACAGATATGTGAGAATGCAGTTTCAGGAAAGCCTTTTGATTTGCAAGGTTAGCTGCAAATATTGATGAGGCTTCAGCACACATTTAAAATTAAATGCAATTTAAATGTGCATATGCAGATATTAGTGCATCAGAGTGGGGAGACAAGTGCATTTTTGCCTAAGTTAATGAATTAAGATAATTTCCACTATACAGAAGAAACAATGATAAGAGATAGGTTTTTGTCTTAAAAACTAATTATCAGGAGTTTTAAGAATATGTTTGTTATCATTTAATTTGCCACTCAGCATACGCTAATGCATTTCACACTGTGAAGTGCTAAAGGCAGTGTCAAAGGAGATACTAATGACTAAGTTAGTTTTACAACACGGTTGCTATTTGCTCTTCACTGTGTCATGCTGTGTAGAAAACCAGAAATAATACTGTATCTGCAGAGGCTGCCAGAACTATAAAGACCCACATCTTCATGTGCAGGGAGCAGGGGTGGCTGAGCTCCTCTGAGGCACACACTTCTCCAACCCACCTTCATTCCTCTCTCTCTCCACTTTTGGACCCTCTCTAATCATCCCATCTATTGACTTCTTAGTTCTGCTCTCTGAAATCATCACTACTCCAAGTGAGACAGGCAGCAATAGTATTTTTTGGTTCTTGTACTATTCACCACAGCAAAAAATGAGTCTTCAAATAAGTGTTTGTCTTTAATGAGTTTCAACAATAAGGCTTCAGACCCTGAAATGAGGGCACCTAAATTTAAAACTAGGCAAGTAACTTTACAAGCCTAAACCCAAGATTTCTTTCGTAATGTGACCTTTCATTAGATACTGCAAACATTATGTAAAATTTCAGCAAACCTACATCCTGTACTGCTCTAAGAGATGTTGAATGCAACATAATGTTTATTTAAGAGCATCAAGTTGTAACCAACCACTGATTCCCTGTATCTGCAGACTCACCAACTTTCCCCTTTTTTTCTTCGTTAAGCTGCTTATATTTACTTCTCTTTTCTCAAATGTGAACACAATTTTAAGTTTCAGATCTTCCTTCTTTCCCTGGAGATACCCAGGTAGATAAATATAGATTGCATCTTCCCTTGATAATAAATGTACATCAGGTGCCTTGGAGCAATTCCAGCATCAACCATATCCCACTGGAAAAGGTACCTGCTTTTCAGGTGACACTATTTAACTAGCAACAAAAAATATTTTAATGCTATTATGTGTCTGTTTTCTAACCCAGCAATCTCATTTTCAGCAAATTACAACTCCCTGTTTTTCAATGTTTATGTGAATAGACAGGAAAGGAGACTTTTCCACTTGTCTTGTAGGATGTCTACAAAAAGTTGTGCAGAAATCTGAATTCCTGGTCATGTGGGCACACAGGACATAACAAATAGTTCTTATAATATTAGGTTCTTGTGTTAAGAATTAGGAAGGAACAGTGAAATAAAGCTTGTGTTGGTATGTCTTACAAAATTCACTTTATCTTCCCACTCTGCACTACTCATTTTCCCACATACCTGATGAAAATCCTGTAGTTCACTATGTAATATGGAGATCAATCACTAATCATAACCCCCCCAACCAACCAAAATACCAAAGATTATTTTTTTCCCCCTCAAGAATAGATATTAAAACAAAAAAAAAAGTGTAAAGTATGCTCAAAAAAATGAGTGTCTACAAAAGCCTTTGAAGTTCTGGTTCTGTGCTGTGTTCCTCTTTCTCCTCTCAGTTCTCATCTTTGAATGAAAGCGATAACAGAGGTATGTACGTTCACTTTTAGAGTGTGCTTTATTTAAGTGAGTATAAACTAAACGTGTGATATAGCATCATGCTTTAAAGTAGAATATTCTGTATATTCCACAGACAGAGAAATGGAGGTGTTAAAATCTTCAGGCTTAGTGCACCTCATGAAGAACTTCAGCCTGTCTTAAAGTCTGTGATTTTGCAGAATGATATTGTAAACTTCACAGACTTTGCCACACTTTTGAAAGCACATTTCATTACTATTATAATTGTCTCAATAGTTTCTTCACTAAAACAGCTTTAGTCAGCTGCCCCTTAGGATTACACAAATGAAAACAACCTTCCCACAGCTCCAGTTATTCAAGTTAGTGTGAATGAAAACTCAGGTAACGTGTTTATGCTTTTAGAGTGTGCATTCCCTACACTCATATGCTTGAAAATATCATTCCACCTTTTACTCTGAGTCCTATTTTTATTCTACTTTTTGTATTTACTGTAAACTTTATCTTTTTTGCAGTTGTGGACTCACTGACTATGTCAATACATTTGAAATGACTATTGCTGCTATTACTACTAACACAATCCTTGTCCTTAAGTTTTTGTCAAGAATCATGTCACTATGTCTAATTGAATAATTCCAAGTCTTCAAAAAGCAGTTACAATTACTTAGGTCTTTAATGAAAACTACCTACGTAAAGTTTGCTAAATATCTGTGTTTGATTTTGGTAAAGATTCCCTTATTTTCAGCTGCAGTCAGGACTTCATATCTATGTTTGCTTTCAATCTTTCCTCTTCTTTTATGTCTTTCATTCTTTGAACTGGAAGAGTCAGACTTTTTGCCTTTACTAAATATAGAAATATTATCTTTTATTCTCACAGTGATTGGAAAGCATAATTTTCAGCGGTTTTGAATAAAAGTAGAACTACATTAGTGTCTCAGCTGAAAAATAAAAACAAATGTTCTATGTGAAAGCACATATATTTTAGTCTTTTATTATCAGTTAGCAAGTTGCTGATTTACTTTTGGTTGCAGAAACATTTCTTTTGTATTTCAAACTTGCTTAGAGGCTAGGGCAATGAAGTGGGAAGATAAGGAAATAATAAATTATCTTATTCTTCATTCATTTTATAACCAGCATTTCATGAACACTTTTTTGGACATTGTTATGAATAATGTAAACATCCCAACACACAGGCTATTAATTTTCTGCAGATGTCTTATAGAAATAACATTTTCATGTGTTCTATGCCTCCAAAGTTATCATCTGAATTTATTCTTTGTAGAAATTACCAGCCCAAATTTCCACTATACAAATCTATAAGTGCTGCAACACTCTAACTCTTTTTAATCTATACTTCTTTCTGCAGAAAATAAGCTCCTGACTAAAGGTGAGGTGGATTGAAATATCAGCTGGGACAGAACTACACTGCTGATGATACAAATCTTGTCAGTATTTTTCTATGACAAGTAGAACTTACACTTATACTTGCAGACCTGTTATTAACATTTTCAGTAGTTGATCACAGAACAGTGACTTTAACAAGCCCCTGATGTTTAATGGTCTTCCAAGTCCATTTGTGTAGTGGTTTCCTAGAGAATAGCAACCTCTTAGGAATGAATACCTGAGGGATTCTTTCAGCTTGTAGTCCACCAGGTTTGAGTGTTTCTGGAAACGGAGGGAAGAAAATCTAACCTGCATGTGCCCGTTTGGTGACAAGGAAAATGTTGCAGCTCTCTCCCAGAGCAGATATCTCCTTATGTCCTTTAAATGCTAACAATTCCACTCCTGCCCTCATGGGCAGGATGTTGATCTGGACTTAGAAACAGGTTCCTCTGTTAAATAAGACTGATGTCTTATTTAAATCTTATTTGCCAGGTTAGGTGGTGCAAACCTTTTTTTCACAGTTCCAAATGGTGGAAGAACTGTAAGGGCACTTTAGCTTTTCCCCATGTACCTGCCAAGAATTGCCTGCCTGTGCAGGTCTTGGGGAGATCCTGGGATGCTGTGCAGTTTGTAGATAAACTTGTTTAAGAACATCATCCTATAGAGTTTCTTTCAGACTTTCTACATAGCACCTGGCCTCAAGTTTAAATAAAGCACTACCTTACATAAAAGTCATTAGAAATTCTAATTATTTATAACAAGTGTAGTACAATGTCTTGCAGCCTACTTTTATTTCATATTGTGAATGTTATTCGTTATTAGTCATTCAATCAGGTGCATTTCGTGTCTATTCTTGTCTTCCACCATAATACTTCTAATAGCATTCTATACGTACTGTACTTACTGGGGGAAGAATTTTGTTAGTGAATGAAAGATTATGAATTACGTGACCATAAGAATATAGTCAATGTAAGATGAAAGGCTGAAATATCAACTCTAATGTAAATCTTCCTCTTCAATAAAACTGAAAATATGCATTTTTTATTTATTAGCACTTATCTAATAACAGCTGAAGCTGCATTCTATTGATACAATAGAAAAGGAAATTAATAACAAAAGGTTAGATGATGAATAGGCCTTTGACCAGAATATAACAGCCAGCAAAATCTTGCAAAGATGTATCTAGAATAACTAAGTAGTTCTCAAAAGCTTTCTTAAAAGTTTAGAAGGGACTATCTACTTCTACATCTACAGAGGACATCTCTATCTCTTTTCATTATACCCACAAAGCTATGAGTTGAGACTGCTGTATTAATATTGAAAAAACTTAAGAGAATTGTTTGAAAGTTTCCTGAAATGAGAACGTGGCATTTTAAGAAAGCCAAAAGTATTCTAAAAATCCATGATGGAAAATTTCAAGAAACTTTATGCACATGCTGAATGTGTACAAATGGTTTGAGAAGATGGGCACAGATGAACAGCTACGCTCAGAGGATGCCTGTGGTACATTTAGCTTAAACATTACACATTGTAGAGGGGCAATGAGCCAGAAGCTTGAGCAGGAGACCTGGTTTCAGCTGTCTCCTGCCAGGCTTCCAGTGTGGTCTTTGCTCTTCACTTATCTCTTTCTTCTGAACGAAAATAGTATGGCTTTACATCAGAGTGTGATCTGGAGTGAGGATAAACATTAGAAGACTAGGGGCAAAACAAGTCAGCTTTGAAGATCTATAAAAATACCCAGAACAGAATTGCACATTTTGAATATAACCTGAGACAATGTGAAGGTTTAATAAATAGAATCATAGAATTATAGAGTAGTTAGGGCTGGAAAGGACATTAAGATCACCTAGTTCCAATCTCCCTGCCATGGGCAGGGACACCTCCCACTAAACCATATCACCCAAGGCTATGTCCAGCCTGGCCTTGAACACTGCCATCAATGGAGCATTCACAACTTCCCTGGGCAACCCATTCCAGTGCCTCACCACCCTTACATTAAAGAATTTGTTCCTCATATCCAATCTAAACTTCCCCTGTTTAAGTTTGAACCCATTATCCCTTGTCCTATCACTACAATCCCTAATGAAGACTCCCTCCCCAGCATCCCTATAGGCCTCCATCAGATATTGGAATGCTGCTATGAGGTCTCCACACAGCCTTCTCTTCTCCAGGCTCAACAGCCCCAACTTTCTCGTCCTGTCTTTGCACGGGAGGTGCTCCAGTCCCATGATCATCCTCATGGCCCTCCTCTGGACTTGTTCCAACAGTTCCATGTCCTTTTTA
>JANRGW010015727.1:0-21216 GCA_024733675.1 Psilopsiagon aymara
TGCACACAGTACTCCAAGTGAGGTCTCACAAGAGCAGAGTAGAGGGGCAGGATCACCTCCTTTGACCTGCTGGTCACACTCCTCTGTATGCAGCCCAGGATGCTGTTGGCTTTCTGGGCTGCGAGTGCACACTGCAGGCTCACGTTCATCTTTCCATTGACCAACACCCCCAAGTCCTTCTCTTCGGGGCTGCTCTGAATCTCTTCTCTGCCCAACCTGGAGCTGTGCCTGGGATATCTCTGACCCAGATGTAGGATCTTGCACTTGTCATGGTTAAACTTCATCAGGTTGGCATCAGCCCACCTTACAAGTGTGTCAAGGTCCCTCTGAATGGCATTCCTTCCCTTCACCGTATCAACCAAACCACACAGCTTGATGTCATCGGCAAACTTGCTGAGAGCACACTCAATCCCACTGTCCATGTCACTGACAAAGATGCTGAACAAGACCGGTCCCAACACCGATCCTTGAGGGACACCACTCGTTACTGGTCTCCAGCTGGACATTGAGCCATTGAGCACAGCTCTTTGCTTGGGGCCATCCAGCCAATTCTTTATTCACCAAGTGGTCCACGTGTCGACCAACACTTCATGCATAGTGTTAATCTGTGTAAGAAACTGTTAGGCTTGTAGTACAGACAAGAAAAAAAATCAGTAAGTGAATATTTTTTTCCATGTGGAATATTGCTTAAGGAGCTTGACCCCAAATTTCTGTCTGTGACCTCTAATGCTGTAACCCAGTAAGTGACATTTGCGTCTTATGATTGCTGCTATATTTTTGCCTCTTTGTCTTCAAATCTCCATCAAGGATAGAATAAATTGAATATAAAGACTGCACACTGTCAATGTAGCATAGTGATGTCAACAAAACTTACATAGTTATTCTGGGGATAAGCAGTATTGATGTGGTGTAGGAATTTTGTGAAACGCCCTAATCCAGTTCATCCCTGAGCCTCTCTAGAGAGATTAAAATAACCCATTACCTCTACATACTCCCTTTCATTAGGGTTAGAGTCACGTTCCTCTAATGAAAAAGAATGGTGTCATGTCATTCATGTTGACATGAGCAACAAACATGATAGCCAAACAAAGCAAGCAGCAAATACTCAGTGTTCTATAAAAGAGCTCTGTATAGAAGTTTATTTCTGAGCAACTATAATCCTACTTAAAATGCATTTAGAGGAAATTAAAATAGAATCTAATCTGGAGCCCACTAAAATTGACAGAAGAGTTTGTGCCTATTGCAGTTCTGTGTGGTAATGGATACATTCAGAGAAACTGTGATCTGCTTACAAATACTTTCCTAAAGAGATGAATAATATGTATTTGCTTTGAATTATTCACTCTCACCCAAGGTTGGGTGATTCTCATGAAACTATGCATAACAATTACTGGTAGATCCTGAAGGCAGATTTTACTGAGAGATTTCTGAAGAGGTTTTGAAATCATAAATAGTCCCGTAGAGATCAGCTCTTGCATACCTTCACTGACAAGCTAGAAAGCTTTGACAATAGTCAGAACTAATTAAGGGCATAATTGCTGATGAATGGCAAGACATTTCACTTACAATTTAAAGTATGTTTCATACATCAGCCTGAATATTTTAACTGTTATGTAGAATTTAATAAAGAATTAAATCCCTCCTGACAGATTCTGGAGAATCATAAAAAGAATCTGTAGAAAGTTTACCACAATTTAATCATTCATTTCTGGCATCTGTAAAAGCTTTTTTGCCTCTCCACAGAACCCTGCTGTTTTATTATAGGGCCATTTCATATGGCATTCATCAGCTAAATTTAAAGTAAATGTTCAAGTATAATAACAAATGGATTACTATAAAAAAAGTGAAAAAAGCTATATAAATAGGAATATTTGTAGGAGAAGAACCTGAGGAGAAGAACTTGGGGGTGTTGGTTGACATGAAGCTCAACAAGACCTGGCTGTGTGTTTTTACAGTCCAGAAAGCCAACTGTATGCAGGGCTGTATCAAAAGGAACGCTGCCAGCAGGTTGAGGGAGGTGATCCTCCCCCTCTATTCTGCTCTCATGAGACTCCACTTGCATTCAGCTCTGGGGATCTAACACAAGAAGAATGTGGAGTCCAAAGGAAGGCCACAAAGATGATTAGAGGGCTGGAGCACCTCTCCTCTGAAGGCAGGCTGAGACAGTTGGGGTTGTTCAGCCTGGAGAAGAGAAGGCTCCATGGAGTCCTTATAGCAGCCTTCCAGTACTTAAAGGGAGCCTACAAGAAAGCTGGAGAAGAGCTTTTTATGAGAGTAAGTAGTGGCAAGACAAGGGGGAATGGCTTTAAAATGAAAGAGGATAGAACCAGATTAGATATTAGGAGGCCGTTCTTTACTGTGGGGGTGGTGAGACACCTGAACAGGTTGCCCAGAGAAGCTGTGGATGCCCCATCCCTGGAAGTGTTTAAGACAAGGTTGGATGGGGCTTTGAGCAATATGGTCTAGTGGAAGGTGTTGCTGCACCAATCATTTTAGAAATCATTATGTTTACTTCACAGTAAATGACATTGGAGAAGTTCATATTACAAAGAGATTCTTTGCACTGTGTCCTTAAATACAGTATGTCTCTAATCCATTAAAATAATCCAGTACTGCTTCCTATGCCAGTAGAAGCAGTACTGGATTATTTTAATGGATAAGAGATAAAAAAGTTTAGAGCAAAATTAAACTGAGACCTGAAAGTAATAATATATCCTACAACAGGGAAAGGGGGAAAATAAAAATTTAAGAAAATTATTTGTAGGTAATACAGTCTCCATTGAATACTACATAGCAGCAGAGAGGATGCAAGTCTTGATATAGGGTTTTAAATAGACAATTATGCTTATAATCCATTTTCAATTATTTTGGCACAAATTGAAGAAATAATAAAATTGCAGTTGGAGTAATTTGTGCACTTCCAGTGACCTTATAATAAGAAAACATTGCTGAGATTAGGTTGCAGCAGAGGCATCTAATTTACTGTCTGCAAGATATGAAAGATTAGCCAGACTTGATCTGTGAAGCTCTGGAGTGACTAGAATAAGGGGGTTATCATCAAGGTGTATAAAACCCTGCAAGAGAGAGAACAGGATTGATGCTAATATGCTGTTATTAGAGATAAGTAATTTAGACCATCAAGATGTCTAAGATTTTGTGAAGTGAGAAGAAATTAATTCATAAGAAATTGAATCACTTTCTCTATGAAAAGAACAAGTGAAAAACAGACTCAGTGTTCTGAGTTCAGTAAATTGGTCCAGTAGGGAGCCGAGCAAGATTCTGAAAAAGTTAGCTTATGGACAAAGTTGGGTTTGTACAGCCTTATTTTCTACTTGCCAAAGTTAAAGCTAGAGCTGATGTCCAACCATCACCTTTGCCCAGTTGACAGGAATAGCACTTGTACTTGGGGATGAAGGGCATATACCCACTTACCTAAACACTTTTTCTTTCCCAGGTAAGACAACACTGATTTTTGCCCTTCCATGAATGGTGATGGAGAGGGAGTGCCTGCATGCATGAATGAGTTGCAGCTGTCATTCATCTATTTGCTGTTCCCAGCTTTGTCTGTTGAAGATATCTTTCTGTCAGTGGAAAACAGTTATTAAAACATTCCCAGACAAATTATTTTCTTCTATTGGATAATATGTAAGGCAGAGAGACTCTGTCATGTCTTCTTAAAGATCACAGTGCCATAAACAGCACCTACTCACAGACTATTCAACATATCCAACTGTTAAAAAATGTAGATGTATAAAGGCAATGAATTCTCCAGGTGCTGTTGGATAATAAAACTGGCAGTAATGCTGTTGCTGGTAATGTTCCTTTGTCAGAAAGAATTGTTCTCTCAAAAGAAGCTGCAGTAGACTGTTCTGCAGATCTTGTGGGTGATTCATCTCTAATTCAGTTGGCAAAATAGTGATGGGTATGGTAGTGAGAGCATCAAGGACTCACCTGCTCTTCTAGGCACCTGGAGAGATAATAGTGAAATATCACTGGCTTAGGCATCATTACACTTATCTTTGAGATCCTTTTCAGTATTTAAAAATTTTTTGGCAACTGCAGGCTTTTTTTTCTTGCTTTTTGTCAGGCTTCATTCATTTGTATTATTTTTTCTCATTGGAGAGCTGTGTAATTTTTCCCAAAGCAGAGCTATGCACCTTCTAGCAGTAATAAAATTCTTGTCTCTCTTCATTGCAACTTGTCTCCAGAGCAGGGCCTTCTGGCATACTCTGCAGCACAGGAGATAAAATAATCAATAAGCCAGGATCTGAAAATGAAATGCAACATTTGATTTGTTACTGAGCTCTGCATGGCCTAAAACAGATGGCTTTGTGATGATGCTTTTAGTGCGCTCGTAAGGATTTTTGAGTCATGCATGATTTTTATTTTGAAAATACAAATTGTATAAATGGTTGCTAGAACAATGACTTGACATCTATTATCCTCCTTCACAGATCTAGAACTGTAAGTGATGTACAATTAGAGCAGTGCTTAATAGGACTCTTGAAATTAAATGAAACTGTAGTGTATTGAGTGCACAAAGCTCTCACTATTTTACATTGAAAAATATTTTAGTCTTTGTGATTGCTTGTATGGCTGCTTGCATATGTTAGTTTGTGCTTCTGAGCTTACACAGTGACAGATAGTAAGTGTATACGTATCAATATGGTTAGTAAACATTATTTATCTGATGGTGGCAGGTGTGAGACAAAATGTGGGATTCGTGTGTATTTATCCTTTCTATGTTCTTCTGATTAATTTTCTTGCCAGAGAATATTAGAATTCAGTTTCTGTCAGATATAGTGTGATAGTTTAAAAATAAGGAGAAAGAGCATCTTTGTACTGCTGCGTAACCAAAGTGGTAGTGTACAGCTGCATAAGAGATATCCATTATCTGGGTTGAGATTTACTCCATTATTCCTGGCATTCAGGAAGAGTAATGTTACGGCAGTCTTCCAGGTAATGTAATTTTTAAGGTGGATTAAAAGGCTAGCAGAACGCATTAGTGAGTGGGTGCTATTTGATATTCCCAATTGGTAAGAAATTGTATCCATGAAGAGCATCCCCTCTTACATCCATGTATAACTGCAGTCACGTAAGTGCTGATGTCTCTTAGTTGTAGGGCAGCACTTCGCTGCAATGATCCTAGTTCAGACAGATGGCCATTGACACTGACAGAGACACCCAGCAGAAATGTAGTAGCCAATTCACATGGGCTTAAACAGTCCAAGCAGATTTGAGACTCTTCTGTAGACTGAGATATATCTCAAAAAAATTTGCGTATCCACAGTACACCTTAGTAAGTTTAAATGCATGTGCAGAATTCATTCTTCTCTGAAATCATCACATATGGTCATTATAGTCAAGTAAAAAATTAATATCAGCAATCTATAATTACTGTACATAGGATAGAAATCATTTTGATCAGTCAGCTAGTGAAAATTTACTGCATTAACAAATGTCAAGGATTCTAAACAAAACTGTTGTTCAAGTCTTTCAGAAACTTTGGCAGAGAGACTTTGTTTGCCATCTATTTAGGATCAATGTAACTTCACTTTGGTTGAATCCAAATGAAACGATTGGTGAAGAAACCTTTCTAAAACTTATGATCTTCTGAAGATGAAAGATCTTTCAGAAAGCCGTCGGTCAACTGATCAGTCAGTTGCCTTCAGGAAACCATGGAAGTGGTCTGGTTCCATCCATCGCCAAGGGTTTCATTTTCCCAAAAGGAAAGAGATGTTCTAATTGCAATATGTGGGAGATAATGAGTGTGCTAGCATTTGGCCAGAAACCAAAAGTGCTATTGATTTGGAACGGATATTCCTTCTAGAGGCACCCAAAAAGCACTCTAAAGTGGTTGAATACCCACTTTTTAAAAACGCAGTATCCTTAACAGCAGTTGGTTAGACCATGTCAGGACTTGGAGGAGGAAGAGGGGGGATTTGCATCAGGCTAATCGTATGTCAGTATTTAGGGACACTTTTTGATTTACTTTTTAACTTCACCTCAACCTGACTTTTTTTTCTTTAACCTCAAAACTAGAGTGTAGGCTGACAGTACAGACAGTATGCCTTAGAGTTTGAATAGAAATAAAACACAAATGGTCAGTGCGAATTTGCTGTGAGAGGTACAAGTGTGATACTCTCAGTTTGTAAAACTGGTCAACTTTTTTGCATCCTGAAGTACCAAGTAGTTTTTAATGTTGCCTTCTGTGCCACTAAATTCAGCAACCTCCAGGTATTACAGTGAAATTGATTAATTTATTGCAGGGATGTGAAGTAAACACTGAGAAAACAAAGGCATCTCCTTGAAGCATTTTATATTTGCTGTAAGAGTTCATATGAACATTAAGTGGCTTTTATCGTAATTGTTGCATTCTGAAATTTATTTTGCATGCTCAGTGCACTATAATTTCTTTGGTAGGAGGGATTTTGTTTAAAATTTTACAGCTGAATGATTTCCCAAATATTATTTTCTGTAATATTGTTGTTTAATCTCACTGATGTGGAGATACTGTCTTCTGATAGTCATTCATCTTATATGCGCTCCATAGGTCACTAGCATTCATTTTTGTTACCAGAAAATACTGCATATAGTCCTAGAAGCAGTATGTGTAACTATGGTAAAAGCATTTTCTATTCAGAGCTCTGACTTCTGACATTATGATTCAATGGACAATGGTTGTTCTAGGTATGTTCTCAAACCTAATATTCAAATCACCATAAACCATTAACAGAGTTGCACTTGAACATATTGTAGTGGTTCTGCTGTTTACTATAACTTCACAAGATCATGTCTTGTAAATCATAGAAATACTGGAAGTTAGACTGTTTAATAGAATAAACACAATAAAACAAATTGTAGGTTCCACTGACATCCCCTGGAACAATGTTGGAAATGCACATCTTTTCTGGATGCATTGGAGGCAGTTGAGCCTTGAGGATTCATCTGTGCAAGATATGACAGATCTTCATAGTTCTGCTCACTTTAAAGGCTTATCAGAAAAAAACCCCAACATCCCCCCCCAAAAAAAAAAAAAAACCAAACCAACAAACCCGACTAAAATTTACAAAGAGCAAAGATTTAAGCAGTACTGTACATTATCTTGGCCATACTCATTTCTCTGTCCAGCAGAGACTGAAAACTGGGTATGCAAACACAAGATATAAAGCCTTACATTTTTTCCAGTAGAAATTTAGGAGAGCATAGTCCTAAATATCGAGTTGGTTCATTAACTTTGGTTTTAATATTTAGAAAAGCAGAGGATTTATTGCCATTGCTAAAAAAACAGTTCTGATTACTTTGAGAAACTCAGCATTTATGAATGCAAGATCTCTGTTGATAAAAATTGTAGTCTTAATTTAAAAGAGCTAAAACTTCAGATGCTGAGCACCTTTGAAGTGTTTTCCAACCTTTGGAATATGAGAGCTGTCCTCTTTCATTATGACCTTTGAGTCAAACCCCAAAAGAAAGGTCACGTCCGTGGGCCTTTGACTTAATGATTTGCAGATCAAATGGCAATGCAGCTGCCTGCTAACTAAGTCATTTTTCTTTTCAGACCACCACAACTTTTAGTGCTCATCTGACTTGCTAGCTACAAAGCAGCATTCCTCAGCAAGCATATTTTCTGCCTTTTTTTTTTTTTTTAACTTGAGTTTTTATCATATGTGAGTACTAAGCCAGTACAAGTACCAGTGGAAATGATTTCTGGTTTTAACTTTGATTATCACTGTTGATCTTATTTTACAACAGAGGATGGAACCTTCACAGTAATACTCAGTACTGTCTCTGCTAGTTTTTAAATATCTTTGCTAGTCTTTGTAAGGTCATACAATTAAGTTCTCTAAATTCATCACTTCAAAGAATATTCTTTGTGTCTCCAGAAAGGCCACTTGAAGTCCTTAAGTATGTTGATGGCCATTCTTCGCTGGTATCTCCATCTCGTAGAAATCTTCAGGAGTTATTGCAAAGATAAAAATTAATCTAGAAGGATTTGCAGCTTCTTTATCTGCCTTAGCTGTTAGATGTAGTGAATTGGTAAAGTGCACCTATGAGAGAATGCCTTTGGCATTCTTGTGGTGTTGGCAATCTCTTGCCACTAAGAGAAAAGATATATTTCTTCAGTTATCCATCAAGAAATCATTGGATAGCCACAGTCTTGCCAATGTGGATCCATGTTGTGTACTAGCTGTTATTTTCAACACTAGGAATTACCTTATTGATGTTACATCATTATGGAGCTTTTTTATTGATAACACATCTTCCAAGGGATATGAAGTCATTATAATAGATCCAATAAAGTTACTTAAAAAAAAAAAAAAATCGTGGCCTGATGAAAGTGTGTTTAGAGTGCTTTTTATTTTATTTTGGTTTTATGTAAAATTGCCTAAAGACTTGATTATTGACTGTGTTGGATAAATTGTCCTTTGCAGCCTTCTTCCTCTCCCCTCCTCCTCCCCCAGATCCATTACTGGTTTTATACATGTTAGAAATATGCGTATTAGAAATATTTTTCTAGGATCAGTAACTGTGAGCATAGCTTCTAGTCTCATCATGCTTTTGAAGAGAGAGAAAATGATAACTTCCATCTGGTTATCATTTATAATGGAATTGTGGTAGATGGTCTGAAAAACTCTCTGCCGCCACAGGAGAACATATTAATTCCTGTCTTCAGCTCATCCAGGCTGATGTTGTAAAAAATGTCTTACAATAGCCTAGCTTATGGAATGTCAACAAGATCTTTGGATAAATGAAGATGAAACTACCTTGCTTCTACTTCAAGCAGAACAAAGGCAGTGAAAAATGTGCAATTGCACCATTCTTAAACTATCTTCTTATTTATGCTGCTTATGCTGCAAAACGAGGCAAATATGCTGTCTTGATACTTTGTCTTCCATTGCAGTGGGCATAGAGTTAAAAATGAAACAAAACAAGCTAGTGAGATTCTTTGCGGCAGTTTAGTCAAAACTGCCTTCCTGACTGTTAACAGAATCTGAATTTTCCTATCTAATGATAGGAAAATATCTAATGATAGTTTTTCTGAACCAAATCTGCTCAGACTTTTATTCTCAACAATTATCTTGGAAGAGATGCTAATACATATCTAATTAATTACTCTTTTAATTCATTGACTTTGAAAAGTTGAAAATAATTATTTCATAAACACTTTGAACTACGGGCAACTGTGCTATAACTGTGAAGAAGTAGATTAGCTTGCTGCTGAATTTTTACAAAGGCACATAAATCTGCAAAGGCATATCAAGATAAACAGAAGGATCACCCTCGGGACAGATTCTGCACTAGAAACAGAGCCTCACTGCCACTGTTTTCAGGCCACCAATTCAGGTGATTATTTTTTCAGGTTTTACTTTAGGACTTGGTCTGCATGTTCTGTGTTATTGTAGGGGGGGAGCAATTTCTGTCAGTTTTTTCCAAACTTTCTTAATATCTTGTTTTGAATGACATTCTAATGGAATGCCATTTTGACTTTTCATTCCTTTTGCCATAAAGCTAATCCAATACCTAACCCACAACAAAATTCAAGACAGAACAAAACCAAACACATAAATCTTATAACTACCTTCAAACTGTCTGGAAAAACAAGAACAAGATTATTTCTTTTTTAAGTTTGTCTTAAAAAAGGCAGGGTATGTGTGTAAAATTAGAGATTTACTGTAATTTATCATTGATTTCTCAGTTGCTTCTTGATTTAATTCAGAATACTGTTTTGGGGGAGCAATGGAGAATGAAGGAATAAAAAGAAACAACAAGTATATGGGCTTTCCCTCATAGACATACAGCTGCTTCTTGGCTGAAGCACAAAAAGCTGTGTGTTAATAGCATATAGCAACAGTGTAAGGTTGGAAATAAAGAATAATATCATGCCTAATGAAAATGGCCAAGGCAATTTATGCAGGTAGGATGCAGTTACCCAAATTAGAATACATCCAGACATGAAAGCATCATACTTTCAGAAAAGGCAGTGACTACTTATGATATAACAAGCAGGAATTCTTTCAAGACATTCGCACGTCTAAACCCTAGTATATTGCATGCAAATATAAGGGATTTTTATATTGCTGCCTCAACTGCTGCTGTATTTTTGTGCTTTTAACACACTTAAGCAGAAGAGCTAGGCAGTTATTCCCCTGCATTTTAAAACAAACAAACAAGCAAACAAAAAAATCCACTTGTTTTGTTCCTCAAAGTCTTAGAAGGATTTATATAGCTCAGATACATTTAAGTACATGACCATCAGTTTTGCATTTAAAAAAGCCATTGGTGTAAAAGTATGTTCATATCAAAACCAGAATGTTTCTTCATACCTCAGTCTTGTTGCAATTCTTTTCTGAAGAACCCAAACGGTATATATACTGAGTAAATTATTCTAAGACAGTATTTTTCTGAAGGTTGCTGCAGCAGATGATAGTAGCACAGTAGTCATTTGAGGTCGAGTTTAGAATTGATATGGGAAGTGATGTAGTTGAAGACTGACTCCAGTATTACAGTGAGTTACACTCATCAAAATCTACATGCTCTTGAGCCATAAAAAAAGAAACACTGAAGTTATGTGAGAAGGAAATTCTTCACTTTTGTCATGTTTACTAAAAATCTATGTGTTTTAGTGATTTCTGCTAGCTGGATACTTTCCATGAGTTTCTTCTCTGGTTCACCTTGTGCTACTTTTCACATTGTATACCAGTGTGCATCATTAACAAGTGAATGTGAAGCTGAAGCCCAAGTTGATTTCACATATGACTGAGGCCTGGAAAAAACACACAAATCATATATTTTCAGATTCCTTATGTGGGCTTATTTAGGCTTGCTTAGATCCACTTCTGAATATTGCTTCCTGAACAAGTGTTAGTTCTGGTTTATAAAATTAAAATATCTTCTCTAATCTTAGGCTTTTTTTGATATTTAATTGAAACAAGTCTGACCTATGCATTGTTGCCTTACAAAAGTGTATTCTTAACATCATGATTTTAAACCTATGCAGATTCCAGTAGTGCAGCTTCAGCTAGTTTGTATGTTTTCAGGCATGTAATTAGTGTGACAGGAAGAAAGAGACTGAACTTACTTTGTTGTTTAGTAAAGACTTACTTTGGGTTGGTCTGACTGAACTTGAGAGTTTGATGGTGAAATGGCACTTTGGAGAAATGCCATATAAAAATAAATCATTATGAAATAAGCTTCATTTGTCCTTATCTGTGGCTCTTCAATCCTATTATGAAAGACTAATTAGGGCTAATGCATATTTTGGAACTTTTGAAACAGTGGGGTTTCCCCTACTCATCATACATTTAAAGTTCATTAAAGTCCATTCATCTGGCATCGTTTTTACATAACTGAAAGATAATATGGCAAATGTACATTTTGAATTTTCTCATGTAACGTCCATTCATGGTATCATTCAGATGTTAACTCTTTCTGAGAGTAATCAAGGTGATTTTATTAGCAGTACTCATTTGTGGAAGAGGGGAAAAAAAAGAACATATTTATCTTGAGTTACATTTGAGCCCTAGTGCAGTTCTCAGGTCTTTGTTGTTATTGTTGTCCTTAATCATGAAGTGCTGGTTCCAAACAGTAGACAAAGCAGCCAGTAGCACTAAAGACAGCAGCAGATTGACTAGGCTGATAAAAAGAAGACAAGTTTTGGATGTTTCAAGCAGGCGACCAACCTGAATGTTGCCTTTGGCTAGCCCTTTACACTTGCCAATGTCATGTGCAGCAATGGAGAGCAGCTACTTCTCAGTCTTTCACTTTCCACTCTTTTTCAATTGGCTTGTCCTGCCTGTCCTATTGCAGCCTAGCAGCAGACTCTCACCATTTCCTTTCACATGCTAGAAAGCTATGGATGTGTTAAAACTAATTTACTGGGAAAAATAAGAAGCAGGGCAGGCAGAAATAGTGTCAATGTAGACAAAGGTGTAGAGGATACTGACATTGTCTCCAGCACAGGTCAACTGACATGATAGCCATTGTGTACTCCAGTGAGTCTCCAAAAATCAGGGCCACTGAATAAAAGCAAACCTTGGGAATGGCCCGTGGAACTTCTTAACCACTGCATAAAGACTGGGTACCACTGCTAGCTGGTGTGATGACTGTTTCATATCCTAGTGTGGGCACAATCTAGGAGAGGAAAAGTAACACAAAGGTGGCTGGGGAAAGAGAGAAAGAGGAAGACATCTCAGGTTACAAGGGAAGATGACTTTTGCAGGAGTGGGGCAGTACCATTTTTCATTATCCAGACCTTCCTCAAACCAGACTCTAAGCTATTTTACCCCCCACCTCAACATTGCTTCACTGATCTCAATGACCATTTCAGTAATCTTCTGAATTCAGAGCATCCTGACCAGAGCATACTCCAGTAGAGTTGTGATAACATTTTGTTTGCTTGATTGTAGTTATGTAAGGTAGGTTTTAAACATTTAAATAATATTTCCCTGAAGACGATGATAATTTCTTTTTTAATATTCAAACACATTATATTGTTTAACTGTCTAGTTTTCATTTAAATCAAAGGGAATTAGATATCTAATCACCTTGAAGATCTGAAGTTAAATCTAGAAAGATTATTAAAAACGTAGGGCTCTGTGGTACTTTAATATAGGAGATAACAGAAATCCAAAATGCTGAAAATGTATAGGCTGGGTAATCAATTTGCATCAGGTGACCATTTTCAGAAAAAAGTATTTGGGCAACAAATGTCTACTTTCAAATATATATTTAGAGCCTTTTGTTGAGCATGCCAGTGAATTTGTTGTAGATTACATAATTATCTTTCATTATCCTTACATTAAAATCAGCTGAGCTTCATTCAGCTTTTTGACATCTAAGTTTTGTAATTAAGTTCTTTATAAAATATGAAGACAAAAAACTTGGAAGTTTCTTAGCTCCAGAACTTGGAGAGTGGCAAATTTAGAGCTGAAGAAGTTGAAAACTGTACCCTCATCCTTAGTGTTATTGATGGAAGTATCATGGGAGAATTGAGGTCATGACACTGCTAGAGCTTCACACATATAGCAAAACTGACAGGTCTGAAGACTTTCTTATTCTTTCTGCAATATCCTTATGTTCTTCCAAATACTATGTATAATACTATGAAATTTCCCTCTCTAAAATGAGTATCTAGAAAAAAATTAAAATTGTTTTCTTTTTATTCTTTTTTGATGTTAAAACATTTACCATGGAACACTAATGTTCATAAAAAGAATATGTAAGGGTTTGAGGAAATTTGTTTGGAAAAATAATTTTTAAAAAGGTAAGGATAATAATCTCTTTGAATATACAATTTGTGAAGGAGTAGCAATGAAGATCACTGGGATTGCGAAAAACCCTTCTGAGTTAATATTCCACTTCTCTGAAGACACCAATCTAAATAAAAAATAGAGTTAGAAAGAACAGAAAAGCACAGAAATAATTTGTCACAAATTCAGGTAAATCTGTTATTTCAAAATTAAGCTCCTTTTTTCCATTCAGTTTTCTTATGCACAAGCCTTTTTCTGTACTGTGATCATCTTATAAAAAGATTCTTGATTAGTGTGTAGAAAACATGGAGGCTTTAATTTAGGAATTGAAGCTTATTGTGAAGGCAATTCCATACCAAACCGGTATGAGGCTATATCAGTATACTGTACTACAGGAACCCCTTTTACTCTTCACTGTCTAAAAACTTCTGGCCTTTGGTGTTGCCCTACTTATGTGCTTAGATGCCATTATTAAGAAATTTTCAAACTGTTCCAGACACAGATAGCTCCTCCAACAAATTGGTGCTGTGTTACTGGGTAATAGTCTTTATGTTTTGGGAGATCTAAGAAACAGGGTTGCACCAGTAGGCATGTCTTGACTCCAGGTTATGCACATACCTACCTGCTGTGGCAAATCAGATCTTCTAAGGAAACAGTAATACAGTTTATGCAGTGTGGTCTGGGTTCACAGAGTGGCAAGACACAAGTTTTAGTCCTAAAAATAAATAATCTTGCTGTGCAGAAGAGTTCTTCTGCCAGGGATTGTACATCCATAAACATAAATCTTTGAAACTGCTTGCAAATATGGTCAATGGACACTCTAGATGCCACTGTATTTTATTGTAATGCTTATATCGTAATGCTTATCAATGATGATGATTGTTTCAGATATTAATTTTAAAATATTTTAATAGTCCTTTGGAGTGGAAGCAGAAGAGAGTTCACAACTGTTTCTAAATCCTAGCTTTCCCTCTTCCTCTCTCCCTTGTAAAGCAGTAGTCAGACATTGGAGCAACTTGAAACTATTCCTAGTCAAGGCTAATACAATCAAGGTAGCACCAACTAACAAGGAAATGGTTGCAAATGTTATTTCCATAAAGTAAGAATCTGTTGTTGTGCTTCAGGTATTGGCAGAGACACAGGAAAAAAAATCAATAGTGGAAGTTATCTGTAACTGACCTGATAGGTGAATGGAAGGTGCCTCACCAAAAAGAGGTTGCTGTAGCACTAATTACTTACCCCAAGGGAAATTCTGCAGATGTTTAGAAAAAAACCCCAAGAGTAGCATTCCGTGTAGGCTGCCACCTGAACAACACCAGTGGTAAACTCAAACATATTTCAAATAGAATTGAAAGCAAAGCAACCAAACAACAAAAACGCTAGTAGTGGGTCATACTCCAAGATGTTTTGTAGCATTGTAGGATTTGCTAGTGGTTTTTGGGGCCCTGACTATAGATTTGGTCCATGCCACATGTGGTATTATTCTCGTCCTCATTGGTTACAGCATGCATGTAATTTTTTTTTCTTGACTTTCAAGTATGAGTTTCAACAACAACAGCCTTAAATTATTGCTTTTAACTAGGATAAATTGGTATAGTTCTATTAAAATCAATAGGGTATAGTTCTATTAAAATCAGTAGGGCTACAGTGATTTCGATCAGTTTTGCTTCTCAAAGGGTTTTTTTTGATGGTCTGATGAGCTTGTTCCTACAATAATTAAGTGAAGGATGATAGCTACAAGCTGATATAGAAGCATCTGATTGCTGCTACAGAACAGACTCTTCCAGAAGTAATTTTTCAAGTTAATGTATTTGCATCTAACATGCGTACAAGTTTCTTTTCATGCAAACTTTCCCTTAAATTCTAAAGCACTTGGGTATTATTAAAACGTAATACTAAATGATTGAACTGTTTACCTATTCAGCTTTTTGAAATGCAGTATTCACCAAGTTGCCCGAGTATCTTTCACGGATGCTAAAAAACTAATGCCTTAAGTCATAGAAAATCCTCTTAAGCAGATAGGTGTTACTATTTATGAATTAGTAACATGGCATAACCCAGGTTTCTTAACAAGGCATGTGCAACACTGTATTGGGATTGATGAGAATCTCTGCTCCCAGATGTAACTGGTTCTTGTACAAAATCATTAAGATCCACCTTTTGCTATTCTTGGTGAAGTATAAAAGATATTACAGTCCCACATCATTGCTAAAGTAATTCTTGAACTGATTCACCTCTTTGTATGCATATTTGCCTCAAATGCACATCAAAGTGCTAAGCTTGTGCAGAATCACAAGATTTTGTTTTCCAAGTGTCTTGCTGACTTATTGTATATCTTTCTCCCCAGTTAATACGTACTGCATGTCATACTGTGATACTTGGGAGTGGCAAAATGGACAAGTTCTGTTACTTCCCTGGTGTGTCAATGCTGGCTAGGAAATCAGCAATCCCATTTTGTGCAGCTGCTGCATTGCACAGCAGAAACTATGCATTTCTAATGGGCCTGCATCTCACACAACCACACAATAGCCATTTTAGTATAAACCAAAAAGCATAAGCCGTAACTGAGGATGTTTGGATAAGGTTGCGGACAACCCAAAATGCTAGTCCTGAGAAGTATAAAATTCTCCTGTGCATAATAGTAAGATGTTGATTCCAGAAATCAATGTCAGCACCAGAGCATATTGAGAAAGTCATGTGAGAAGGAAACCAGGAAAAGTCTGTGAAATACAGCCAAGTGGATGAGAGAAATGCCTATTGCTAAGGGACGATGAAGACTAGCAGTCTCCTGACATGTATGTTTGTATTTTGTTTTCCTCCTCTTCCTATTAGCATTTTTCCATATTTGAACAGACCTCTTGCCTCACATGTAGTAAGTCCCGTTCAAGTAGCCTGTGGCTCCCACTTTATAAAAAAACCAGCGACTTCAGTGACTTCTGTTTAACTTCTAAACTTATCTTTTTAATGGTAAGTTCCCTTTCTAACCTCCACCCCCCACCCACCCGCTGTTGTCTTTTAGACACTGCTTGCTATTGAAAAAGTAATCCTGTACATGACCTTTACATTCTTCTTTATTTCTTACATAGATGTTGAGGATTATCTGGCTGAGCTGTTTTCTTCTTATTAATCTGTTTTTTCAGCTTGTCCATTCTTCAGATGTTATCTGTTCTTTTGAAGTTTCTTACTGGTGTCCCTCATATTCACTGAAGAAACAATAACAAAAGATTCAGTGAAAATATTGCAGTGTAATTTACATATTTCAGCTCTTTCTTTAGACTAATGCTAAATGAATAGTGTTGTGGCCTTCCTTGTCTCTTCTACCCCCTGTTTCATACCTAGTATTTATTAAAGACTATATGGCTCAATAAGACATAAAAAATATACCTTATTGGATTTGAAAAATATTAGTATCTTTATTTGAAAATATTAGTATTTCACTCTCAATCGTGATGGAGGACTCTGTTCCTTTTATATTTTTTGCTTATTATTAACTCATCCTCACCATCTGTCTTCAATACAAAGGCAGGCAGATGTCTGCTGACAGTTGTATTTGGAAACTGAAGTGCTTTCCAGATTTGAATCCAGGATCTAAAATTTTAAGGTCAATGCACAGATACTGTGGAGGTGAAAACTGTTGTATTCAACTGGGCTTCATCTCAGTACTACCTTGATTTATCATTCCAGTCAGTGTTTCATCATGTTCCTTTCCTAGGAAAATAGCAGCAGAAAAAATTGCGTTGGTTCACAGAAGCTCAGCAAGCTGATATTTGTTTTTGAAAAGATGCCATATTTTCAAGAAATACAATACAAATATATCAGACCGATGGTGTAGTAATCCTTATCTCTGAAGAAGTCCACCCAGGAGAAATGTTAAACTGGTTTCATATGTTTTCAGCATTAATTAGCATTCTGGATAGATAACTAGGAGTTTGAGCCCTTAGGTTGCACCAGCACAGCATCGTATTTCAGGGCTGTGTAAGCACAGTAAAATTTCTAATCATGTGTTTTGTTCCTCTACCTCTGGCTCTTGTAGTCAAATATCTGTCAAACAAGTCAGTCAAAAAAGTTAAACATATTTATAAAGGCTTAAAGCTATTTTCCCAAGTGAGACCATGAACCTTATGGGGTAGAATTTCAGAACAGGGAGAGATTTTATATTATTATTACCTACCTGTTGCAGTATTTGTGCTGCAGCATCTAGGTGGAAAAGAGGCTCCTGCATTTCTCATTTTGATGGGGGGGAGGGGGGGGATAACTTGTTCCTGACTGTAATTTCAGGCTATTTTGTGAGAAATAAAAAATTGATCCTCAGGTGGGTTGGCCCCAGCCAGCAGCCAAGCACCTTCTCAGCTGCTCATTTATTCCCCTTTCCCACAGGCTAGGGGGAAGATAGAAAGGTGAGAAGACTGAGGGGCTGAGATAAAGTTGGTTTATTAAGTGAAAGAAAAATCTATGAGTGAAAAATAAGGCAAAGAAAATGAGGAATTTATCGGCTCCTTCCCATTGGCAGGCAGCTGTTCAGCCACTTCCTAGAAAGCAGGACTGAAGCAAGAGTTGCTGGTGGAAAAAAATGCTATACCAACAAATGTCCTGCATTCCTCCACCTTCCTTGAACTTTTATGGCTGACTACATCATACAGTATGGAATAACCCTTTCGTCAGTTGTGGTGAACTGAATTCCTTCCCAACTTCTTGTCCATCCCAAGTCTACTAACCAGTGTAGCAGAGTGGGATAAATAGGAAGCCTTGAACCTGTGCAAGCACTGCTCAGCAATAACTAAACCACTGGTGTGTTATCAGTGCTGTTTTAGCCACAAATGCAGAGCACAGTACCACACCATTCAGGCTGCTACAAAAAAATGTTAATTCCATTCCAGCCAGATGATTCCCACTTCCTCATCTCCTGGGGAGGAGCTGTAGTGCCTTTCTTTTTGGAGACCAGCAGCAGTAGGCAGTTTTTCTCTTCATTTAATCCATCCCAAAAGCATGCATCATCCTGGCAGCAAAAGGTCAAAATTGGTGAGCATCGCTTTAGGTCAAGCGCTGCTAGTGGGCAGTACTTGACTTCCAAACACTGCACCCCACATTCCTTTCACCCATGTGAAATCAGAGCACTCCTTGATGTAATGGCAAGGCTTTTAACTGCCCTGAAATTTGGGCTTTGACTTAAAACTCACCACTCAACCCTGAGTGTATTACTATTGTACCTTGTGTCACAGCTTATTGAGCCACATAATAATTCTGCATGCATCACCACTTCTCTCATACCAAAAATGCTTTGCATCCAGAGATGGCGTTATGATAAAGGTGGAGTGTGTACTTCAGGAATTAAGGTCCTAAAGGCTAAGAAATAAATTAGTAAAAGCTACAAAAGCAGCTGACATATTATATATATTATACAATATTTTTGTGATGTATTTGAAATTCTTTTGGGAAAATTAGCCCCTAAATTCATCATAGTCCATTTTTAAATAGGTTTGTTTCTGATAGTATATTTTAAATTCTGTTTAAACAGTTTATGATATGGCTGTAAGATAAAACAGCTTTAATCACTGAAGAGTTTTCTTCTCTCGAGCCTATTAAAATTTCAAGTATTAAACATTCTAAGTCCCTGAGCCTTTTGATACATTATTTTACATAAACAAACAGCCGGTGTGCCATGATGAGATAAATTTGCATATGTTACATTCAATTCTTAGATTCTCTAGTTGCTCAAATAGTATTCTTCACTTTGCAGGATTGTCTGGTTCTACATTTTGTGTGATGTACTAAATGATTAATATGTTCTTCAGATTAAAAACTGATCCCACTCTGAAGAACTTCCTCCCCCAACTCCTCCTCCACTTACTGAAAGTAATCAACCCATGTCTTTCCTATTCTAAGTAATTGAAGCACTTTTAATGTGAAAATCTAGATTGTCCCTATGCTGCCTCTTCAATTTTCCCACGCTACTTCTTCCTCTTTCCTAGCACTTTCCAATAGCTTCACTGCCTTTTGTTTTCAGTCTAACACCTTCTGTTTCATCTTAATTTTAGCTTGTCTGAATGCCAATTCTTATTCTTTCTTCTTGATGTTGCCTTGCCTGCTAGGTTTTCAATTGCTGTGATTTCACATGATCTGGGCTTCTTCAATCTGTACTCCATGTATCTTTTTCTTCATTATTTTACAGTACTGTCTCCTCTTACTTGCTCTTCAAGTATGTATATCTTTCTTTGTCCCATTTCTGTCCTAAATTCACTTTCACATGTGTTTCAGGTCCACTTCATTGCTAACTTTTTTCTCATTTTCCCACTGTTCATCCCATATGCCATGTTTCTTTCTTTCCCTTATCTCTTCCTCCCTTGTGACTTCAGAACACTTTGGCTGGACCTAAAAGAAGATACTGGCCAAGAAGAAGGTCTGCTATGCACCTTCCAATCTCTGTGTGCAAAATGAAAGAGTCTGATTTTTTAATTTCTCTTTCTTCCTCTAAATAAAAGTGCTTGCTCCATAGTCTAGGTCTGGCCATCAATCAAAGATTTTTACATTTCTCAACTTTAAAGGGCTAAGAAGCATGTCCTTTTTTGAAATATTACTTAGAAACAAAATGGGAAAGCATCAAATAAGAACTTTTTAGAATCTGATTACAGTAAAAAAGGAATTTTCCTCAAGAAAAAATAAATCACATCAATAACAGGTATTTTGGGCAAATGGAGGCCATCAGGCCAATATTTGCTTGTGTTTATATTTAGTGCACTTATTAAATATAGATTGAGGTTGCATGAGCTGCTCAGAAAACATAAAATATTTAGCTGTTACTCTGATTTTAATTTGTTGTCACAGGCCCCATGTGTGTAGTGGGAAGTGGTATTACAATATTTGTTCTGAAGACCTGATAGAAGATGTGATGATAGACAGCTTTGAAATTCTTCCTAAAAATGGCACTGGAATTCTAGCCATAGCCTGTGACATTTCTACATGGGCAAAAGTCTGCCTGCATGAAAAAAATCACAAGCATAACAAATTTGTAACTCTGATTAATTGCACAAAAATTTTTATTACACCCAACCAGTACCTGCCATAGTGGCTGAATTTCATCTGGTGTTATGATCCTTTGTAGGGCTGTATGTGGAAAGCCTAGGATTTTTCAGCAGCATTCCCCGAAGAGTTATAGGTTTTTCCTTACAGGGCTGTAAAAACCCTTTCAGTCTAAGGACAGAAATATGTAGCCAAATGGTGTATGCTGCCGTTCTGAATATTTCAGTTTTCCCTTGGCTTGTTTGAAGAGAACAGAAAGTTTAACTTCCCTTCTCTGGCTATCATAATCCAGCCAAATAATTGTGTAAGCAGCTGGCCAAGACTAGAAGACATTGGCTAGGCTGAAGTGGTGGGAGCAGTAGTTCAGATGGTAATGAGCCGGGGACCAGGAAATGAGGTGGCATTATAAGGCAAGTTTAGGTAATTCCTGTTATTACTGATGACCAAATGGGTTAAAGTTAAGTAGCCAAAGATAGCTGCTGAAGTTTGAAGCTGATGTTTGAAGTTGAAGTTTATGTTCCACGAAGTTGAAGTTCACAGTTAAATTTAATTTGAACAGGAAGAGCAGCACAGACGATAGAGAAGGCCATGGTGGGAGGAGCTGTAATAACCTCAGTTTATACTGATGAAGGCATAAACAGGAATTTTAGCTATATGGAAAGCAGGAGAAAAGGTAAGTTCATGGATGATTCTTAGTAAAAACGTGCAGTACTGGCTATCTCTTCTACAAAGTACCTTCCTTACAACGACCTTTTTTCCTGCTTTCTTGTCATGGGTTCAGCAGTAGCAGTCATTTTTCTCCTTCTCGATAGCTGGTGCAGTGCTGTGGTTTTGACTTTCGGCCTGGGAACAGCACTGATAACACCAATGTTTTTCGTTATGGCTTAGTGATGTTTGGTCTGGCCAAGGACTTTTGGAGCCTCATGCTCTGCCAGGGAGGAGGGGAAGC
>JANRGW010015728.1:0-10959 GCA_024733675.1 Psilopsiagon aymara
CAGCCCGAGGGGCTGGCGGGGACTGTGGCGGGGGGCGCCGACGGGGGAGGTGGCGGCGGCGGGATCGAGTCGGAGGGAGCGAAGATCGACGCCAGCAAGAACGAGGAGGATGAGGGGTGAGCCATGGGGGTCCAGCGGCTTTTGTCTCCTCGGCGGCGTCCCGCTGGGGCGGGCTGGGCTCGGCCCGGCCCGGCGCGGCCCCGTTCGCCGCCCTGTTTGTTTACTTGGCGCCCCAGCGACGTCACGTACCGGGCCGGGCTGTCGGGGGCGGGACGCTGGCTGGGCTCGGCGGGCGCGCCGCTCGGGCACCCCCGTCTTCCGGTGTGCTGGGAGCACCGGGCCGTGAGCAGTACGGAGATGATGTTCCGAGGGCGGAGCGGCTCTGCTGGTGACTGGAGGCTGTAAACTTGAAGGCGGCCCGGCGTGCTTTTGGGAAGTACAACCGCTCGGTAGCTGGTTGGCTTTTCGGCGTGGCGAGGAGTCGGGGGTCATCCCGTGTTCAGGATCAGTTTTGAATTTAGCGGGAACAGCGCTGTCACGGAGTTCCAGATGCTGCTGTCAAGTGGGGAGAGCTCCATGCCCCTGTCAAACCGCGTCCCGCTGCAGTTAGCGGTGGGGATGGCTTTTCTGCAAGTTAACGTGTCGTACTTGAGTTAAAGCTGTAAGTTGGTGTAGCTGAATGCTCAGGTTGCATTCTCTTGCTATTGCCCTCTGTTGCAAATGTAAACTGTATGTGAGTTGGGTGTCAGAGGCATGAGATACCTTGACTTATTTGCACCTCAAACTATTCCTCCTGTGCTCAAGAAGCTTGCTTTGAGCTGGGGGACAGCTTAAGAGTGAATCATAGAATAGTTAGGGTTGGAAAGGACCTTTATCTCGTCTAGTCCCAGCACCCCTGCCATGGGCAGTTTTTAACCACCTGAGGGTCTGCCTGATGTTTGGCATGAGGCAGTGTTGCATTCATATTGCAGGTGAAATTGACATACTATTCCAGTTACAGGACAAGCTGCTGCTGTGTGCTGTCTCCTGTCAGACCAGTAAGAAACTCAAGCTTAAGATCTGGTTTTGATCAAGGCAGAAAATAAACTAGATACAGGAACACGACCTGCTGTGTGCTGTAGAGACTTGCTGTAAAACCTTCCTGAGTGTCTGCTTCCCGTAATAACCTGGGATGCTGCTGAGAGCAGAGAGAAAACAGGAACGTTTTCTCAGTGTTTGTCAGGGTTAGTGAGAACTTGGAATGTTTTTATTACTTCTCACCTGCTCTAAGTACATTTGCAGTTTGCATATTTGTTTAACTTTCTAGGCACGCCTATTAGAAGGTTTTAATGAGGAAGCCTGTCCTTTTTTGAGTCTACACAGCCTGGAAAAGGTGGTCAGTGGTGCAGCGATTGCAAGTAGCATACACACTGACTTGCAGTTTAGTTCGGTGAGGTTTTTTGACCTGCCAATTCTTAAGGGTATTGCTGTACAGGAAACAAAGTGTTTTGACAGACCACTTGGTAGTAGAGGGAAAACAGCATTCTTGGTAGCTGCTGGTTGAGGGTGCATTGGTGTGTTTCCTTTGCATTAGGAATTAGAGACAGTGTCTTCAGGAAGAAACAGGTAGGTTCACATACCCTCAGATCTTAGTGAGAACTGTGGACGTGGGAAATGCACGTGTTGACAAATGCAAGGAGACTTCCTGACTAGCCTGTTGGAGACCAGATACTAGTGATGGCGTCTGTGCTCTGTTTAGCTAAGCCTGAAAGCTTTCCAAGTATGCTGCTGGTAAATGATTTTGGAAAACTATGTGCTGATGTGTCTTACACCAGCCAGACTGTGCTTTGGGAAATGTACCTATTCTACAAGCCTTTGGCAGCATGTGACATTGTACCTTAATTGTTTCTTGTGCTCGTGTTTGTGTTGTAACCATAGTCTGATCCTAGTTTTGCAGTGGAGCAGTAGTTCAGTAGTAGTAAACTGAAGCAGTTCATGTTAGGCTGCTCTGCATGGTCAGAAGAGAGTCCATCAAAGGGCTGGTAGTTTCAGTGTTGTGTTGTGTCATGTGCTCAGTGCTATGTTAATGGTAATTGATAATAATTATAAAACAAGGTTTGTATGTTAATGGTGTGTTGATAACTGCAAAGCAGGTTTTCTGTATATCAGGTAGCAAGTGTATGTTCAGTAGTAACTGCTAGAGTATCACTATCCCGCATGTGTCAGAAGTGCGATGCTGCGCCCTCTGTATGCAGTCTGGTTTTCTGCTTAAAAAAAGCCCACAAAACCAATGAACAAAAAAGATCCTTAATGATGGATAGACACAAGGGCACAAAGCATCCTTTGGATTGCTATCTGTACTGGTATGAGGCTGCTAGTTTTCCAGTGTGGGGGTCATTTTTTCCATATTGGTCCTGCATACAATAAGATGTCACACTAGAAAGGGCTTTTGGTGCTTTGTTGTTTATAGCTAATGGGAAAAGTCAATGAAGGGATGGGGGATCAGTGTTCCTGTCCAGTAGATTTCAAGACTGTTTGTAGAGACACCTGAAGCTCCAGAACCCCACGTCGTCATGGAGGTTGGGTATGTTTGTCAGAAGCTGAATGCTCTTGCAAAAGCACAGCTGATTCGTCAGAGTTCACGCAAGCAGCTTTAGATTTGAGAAAGTTTGACTTATGGAAGTACAGCGAGACTGTACGCAGTTGGCAGAAATACACCGGCGTGTGGAAAGTGGAACAGGTGGAAACATGCTACAGTGGATTTTAGGTTTTCTGATAACTGTGATTGTGGCTTAAGTTGGTACAGTGAAAATGGGCAAAGCTTTGTAGAAAGCATTTTTATAGATCATAATGGATCATAGTTTTTGGTTTGGGCCTGTTGTAAAATCTTATTTATCAGTATTAGAAGAGATCATTTCAGAGCAAATCCTCTTTTGAATGGGTGCAGAAGCCCTGCGCCTGATAACTAGGAATATTTGATTTGTGTGCATATTGGCTTAATATGTAAATCGTTAAGTGTTTCATCTTGAGACGTAGTGGTTCTTGATTTACTTTTTTATTTATTATGTGATGGGATGGTCATGATTTGATTTCCATGCTTGCAGTATGCTTTCTAAATACAAGTGAGGATCAGAGTTACCTGCTGTACTTGTTTGCACACCGACACCGGTCCTGTGGGAAAATGTTCTTGTGATTATTGGATTATTGTGATTATTGTGATTTTATTTGGATTATGCCCAGGTGTTTATATCATGGGTTTGGGTGGAAAGTTGGCCATCCAACATTTTTGCTTTCTTACTGATTTCTGGGGAAGCGGACTTGATTAAACTTTATTTTAGTTTGCTAATATTGGCATATGTCCAGTCCAGACTAGTACATAAATGCTTCTGTTTAACTGCACTGCTTATAAATGTATTCTGCCACTGTTTCTTTCATAAGCAGTTGTGTGGAAGCTCCTCAAATAACTAAATGGAATTAATCTGGTGGTGGGTCAGTAGTGGTGGGGTTGAAAGGAAGTAGTAAAGTATCTTTTTGTCACTCTTTGCAGTTTCTTGAGTTAGCAGTGTTAAGATGGTACAGAACTTTTCTGTACATGTAAGCCTTTGTCTAATCTAGCCAGGATCATTTAAGCAAGTTCTCAAAAAGGCCTGTGTGTGTGACAACTCACTGATAAACCATGCTGTGTTCTTTACATTAGGTAACTGGATTCATAAAGCTTGACAGTACAGGATTCTGGTTAAGGCACGTTAACAGATTAACTGTCTTGTTTTAACAGGAAAATGTTTATCGGCGGCCTTAGCTGGGACACTACAAAGAAAGATCTGAAGGACTATTTCTCTAAATTTGGTGAAGTTGTAGACTGCACTCTGAAGTTAGATCCAATCACTGGGCGATCGCGAGGTTTCGGCTTTGTACTCTTCAAAGAATCAGAGAGCGTAGATAAGGTAGTATTAACATAGTGAAACTACATATTGCATTTTAGGTAGCAGATATACAACACTAGGACAATTGTATGCATAGTAATTTGTATATGATCTGTTAAAGATGACTGTGGGATTCAGTATATTTAAGATGCTTATTGAAATGTTTTTTTTTTCCTGAACTGTTTTACTTGTGATGCAGTGGCCAGGCTCAGACATTACCCCCAAGGTATGGCTTTGGGTACTTGCGGGGGAGTGTATTGCAAACCACTGTAAGTGAATGTATGCCACCTACTACTGTGAAAGTAGTAATTTATAAAGAACTTTTAAGTCTTTGCATTCCAGAGCTGTGACATAAGCCCCTAGAGCAGAGCCGGTAGCTTTGATAGATTTGGCTTTATTCAAGCAAAAATTAGCTGTTAACCTTTCCAAAACAGTGCTTGACACAGCACACTGATAAGCTTTCACCTTTGTTGACCTTTTGTGATATCTGAAGTACCAGGGTCTTTACCTCATGAGGTTTGAGGATGGGATTCTAGAGTAGTTTGAGAAGTGTTACATTCTCACTTCCCTTTGGTGATAGATGGTTCCAGGTGACTCTTGAAAGGCTGTGTCAGCACAGTATATGTCAGTGGATAGTGATCCAAATCATGGAACTGTTTGGTTTTGTGTAACAAATTATTGCTGTAATCCAAGTACTGAAATTGAAGCAATAGCATTAACAAAAACTATGTATAAAATAACTAGGCCTTGCTGAAAACATCAGTGAAACATTTAGCTTGAACCATGAATAAGATCATGTTTTAATTTTCCACAGGTCATGGACCAGAAAGAACACAAGCTGAATGGAAAGGTCATTGATCCAAAAAGAGCTAAAGCCATGAAAACAAAAGAACCCGTTAAAAAGATTTTTGTTGGGGGCTTATCTCCAGACACGCCTGAGGAGAAAATAAGGGAATATTTTGGAGGATTTGGTGAGGTATGTGGTGAAATAAACTGCTTATACGTGTAGAACTTGTTTTGTCTTCACACATTTAGTAATAAAAAACATTCTGCAAATGCAGCCTGCATGGTTGCTGCTATAAGTTTAATGGCCAGTGAAGCTCCATGTGTCTTAGGAGTCAGGATTCTAATGAGAAGGCTATTACAAGGCTTTGAGTTGCATGAACTAGGTTAATGGAAGGTGGTGCTGCAATAAATCAGTCAGGAACTAATTCATGGGATGTATGGCAGTCTTGACTGGGACAGACTTGAGAGGCAGCATTTTCGAGCATGCTGCTTTGGTCAGTTGGGTGACATGCTCTTCAGCCACCCCAGCTGATCTCCTGTGGCACAGATTCAGGCAGTTTACCTAAATTCTGTGCAGCTGTGGTCTCTGTCTCTCTCTGTCCCCAGTGTTTGGTGATGCAGGTGACAAAGTAACATTGCAGAACATAACAAGCTGGCTTTGTGTGAGCTTTGTACAGCTGCTGCTTCCCTATTAGTTCCCAGGTGTTGCCAGCATCAGGCCGTAACTCTGCTGTCAGGGAATTCGTCAGTCTTACTGCTGCCCTCTTGCTACCTCACAGAGAATTCACTCTGGACTGTAGACCTCCTTTGAAGTCTTGTGTGCATATGTAAGGAGAACTTTACTTTCTGTAGTCAGGTGTAAAAATTATCTTGTTTAACACACAATCTTAGCAGCATTGTGGATGAACAGAACTATGCACTTACACAAAGCTACATCTTTTTCATATGAAACTTGAACGTTTAGGTCTGCTCAAGGTTTGAAAAACCTAGATAATTCAATATTAACTGAGTTAAAACTGAAAGTCTATTTATCCAGCATAACTACAATATTCTTTATGCACCATATTTTATATGAGTTCCTGAATGGGCAAATGATACTATGAGTTAGAGGGGAAAAAAGTCTTTTACACAATTATGAACACTATTTATAGTGAAGGTGATGATTGTGGTGGTGTTATTGATGGTGTCTAGTGATGTAAAGCCTACAAATGAAGCATATTATCATATTCAAGTCTAAATAATTTCAGTTAATGAATGGGACCTATTAGAAACATTTTTAAGTGGCATGAATGGCAGGTTAAAAGATAAAATCACTGTCTTCTACCAGGTTGAATCAATAGAGCTCCCCATGGACAACAAAACTAACAAGAGACGTGGATTTTGCTTCATTACTTTCAAGGAGGAGGAACCAGTGAAGAAAATAATGGAAAAGAAATACCACAATGTTGGACTTAGTAAAGTAGGTGGAGTTTTTCCTAGAGAAACTGACTAATGACAGTAGAAAGGAATTGCATTATCTGTCGCATCTGTTTTGGGATAAAAGTCTGAAAATAACTAAGCATTATTTCTCACATGTAGGGGTTAAGACTATGAATTATTTATACAGGTGCTAGGACTTCAGTTACTGTAACTAACTTCTGAGCTGAGGGTGTTTCTGGTGAGGTTTTGTACTGCACCCCATCTGAGGAGAGGGCTGGGCCACAGCGTGCTTTCTTGTTGTGAAGCTCCTACATTCTCTAGCTGTGTGGTGAGAATGCTGTGCCACCGATCTGCTGTATCAGACTGCCGTGTTTTCCTGGCAGCTGGATCTCTGTGTGTTTAATATGGAAATATTTTGTTGTTTTAAGCAAAATATTAATATATCTTAGAGTGCTCTCAAAACTGCAGTGAAATAAATGGGAAGGTATGATTTTCTCTTGAAGGTTACGTTACATTCAGAAACCTTGTTGAAATTAAACCTAGTAACAAAAATTGTGATTGTAACTGGCCTCTTTTTCACTGGATGAGCATGCAGTGGAAGGCTCTGAACAGAATTGACCATGCTTCTGTAACTCAGATTTGATTTCACTTTTCCCGGATAAACAGACCTCAGAGGTTTGTTTCAAAGAGACAAAGCCATACAAAGAAATGAGCATTCTTATCAGACTGGGTATACTGGCAGAAAATTAGGAAACTTTAAATGTTGGGGTTTTTTTGTAACAACAGTGTCTTACAACTGTTTTCAAGTTGAAGAGTAGAAGCTATCCATTTTTTTCAGGGAGAGCACTAGGGTGACCAAACCCTATTTTCTTCTTAGTGTTCTGTGAATTTGAGAATGGTTTGTAGGGGATATCTTTGCTAATTGGATCTAACTTTAACTTTCAATTTCCAGTGTGAAATAAAAGTAGCCATGTCAAAGGAGCAGTACCAGCAGCAGCAGCAGTGGGGCAGTCGAGGAGGATTTGTTGGAAGAGCTCGAGGAAGAGGTGGAGGTAAGTTTGCACTGCTGTGATATTGGAAGACAAGGGGCTCACTGAAATGAAAACGAGTCTTCTACAGCTGTGAGTTTTATGTTTCAGGCCCCAGTCAAAACTGGAACCAGGGATACAGTAACTACTGGAATCAGGGGTATGGGAACTATGGCTACAACAGCCAAGGGTATGGAGGTTATGGAGGATACGACTACACTGGTTACAACAACTACTATGGATATGGTGACTATAGCAGTAAGTACTGTACTTCTTACATAAAGTCCTAATCTACTGCTTGTAAAAAACCTGCTACTACAGATATAGAAGATAGTTGTCTTGAAATCATACTGGTTTAGGCTTTCAGCTCACTCAGCAGCATCCATCTTGTCCTTGGTTTCAGACACTTGTCTGTCCCCACTTCTGCTTTGATATACCAAGTGCGCATGGGAATTGGTTGTGTAGTGGGGCTGTAGTACTGCTAGGAAATCCTGTATTTCTGTGAGATGGGAGTATTGCCTCTCTTGATCAAAAGGGAAAGTGCTCCTTGGCTCCCTTGGTTTCACAGCACTGTTAGTTGGTTAGAGAGAGAGTCCCTACCTTGGCTGTCTCTTTATAAATCTGCTTTGTACACTGGGTTCCTGAAGGGGCTTGTTGGCCAAGATTGGCACATACATTTGAGGACTGCAATGATGGTGTAATAAATGAGTAAACTATCCATCTACAAGAAGGCTATAGTCAGTATGACGGTGATGGGGCCATAAGCTGAGTTTAGACGGGGACAGCAGACAGCTGTGCAGTTACATACTCATGCAAAGCAGTGGAGGGGAGATAGTCTTATCTGCCAGTAGCACTTTCTTGCCAGTCCTCTGATAAATTTGCCCTTCCTCAGTATTGCCAAAACTACCTGACTGTTTTGGAATAAGCTAGGACTTTAGTGAATGTGGTTGTCTTTCTCACAGATGCTATATGAATGGGTGGGTATGAATCTTAATGTTCTAGAGAAGCTGAGGTTGTGGGCAGGGTGAAAACAGTTTTGAGCAGTTTCATATTGCTTAGGAGTCTGGGTGAGGGAGGCTGGCTTTGAAAGCTGCCTGAGCTGGTGGCATTGATGTTTCCTTCTGAAACGCTGTAGGCTCTGGAGCTTTCCATCTGATAGCTTTCTATTATGTTTAGATCAGCAGAGTGGTTATGGGAAAGTATCTCGGCGAGGTGGCCATCAAAATAGCTACAAACCATACTAAATTATTCCGTTTGCAACTTACCCCAAACAGGTATGTCCTAAATGTATCCTTACAAACTTTTTTTGTAATTAATAGTAATTTTTCAAATCTACTGCGTAAGTTACTGTAATGATTAATGTTTTAAAATTTCACAGCACCCAGACGTGCTTACCATAATGTAACGTAATGACTTTGAAGATATGTAACACAGGTGCTCTTAAGCTTTTGCTTTTTGCCCTATAATTAACAAGTCAGTAAAGTTAACAGGTAAAGTACTGCTAATGGGTACAAATTAAGGAATTGCAGCGAAACAATATTGCCTACTAACTCTGACATTATACCTTGTTTGTACCCGCCAGCGGGAACTTCCTTGCAGGCCCTGTGTCGCGCTGACTTCACGATTCTCACAGGCCCGCTCAATGCGGACAGGGTACGAGATGCTCACGCTCTCGAATGCTGCCGTTTGGTATGGTCTCTTCCAACATCCTGTATCAGCATTATAAAATAAAATGGATACTTCAAGCTTTGCCTTCACTTATTTCTTTGCTTTTAAAACTATATGTAATGTAATTTTAATGCGTTTTTTACAGGCCCAGTAATGGTTAAATACGTCAGCTTACTGAATAATTTTAACTTTGTTCTTCTAAGGATACAGCTTGTCTCTGGATTTTCCAGTCTTAATTTTATATTTTATTAATCTATTTTAATGCTTGCTTTTCCATTTATAGACATTGTAGCAGTAATTGCAAGAAGTTCTTGAGCTGAATTCCTGTTGTGTTGGCTCCTCTAGCTTCTGAACACAATCCTACTATAGTAGTTAATGTAACCTTTTCTTTTAGTTGTATTTTCTAATGGATAAGCTAACGCTATTTTATAGTGGGTCAGCACAATTCGTAAACACAACTTTGGGGCCCAGAAGGTCCATTCACCAAAATAATTTTGGTGGTGGTTATGGGTATCATAGATGTTTTGTAACATCCAAGACTAAAAGCATTTTCTAAGTAAATTTACAGCATACAATCAAAAACTTTCGTTAAACATTGGTGCACATGTGGATTTCCAGCTCATGGACTCTCCTGTTCAGCTTTAATTTAAAAAGCATATATTTACATGATTAATGTTGATATACAATATTTACATAGAGTGGGAAATAATAGGGGTATCTAAAATGCAGTGGTCTCTTAATATAAAATAAAATAAACCCAAAAAGCTTTTCTGCCAGCTGTCAGCGTCCACAGAATGACTTCTTTCTCTTTTCTTTTTTCTAGGTGGATTGCAGTATTTTCTCATTTGAAGAGTCATTTGAGGTGGCACATGCTACCTGCTAATAGCAGTTTAAACTAATTTTTGTATCAAGTCCATCAATTCGAAGTAGGACGTTGGGTCCCTCTGAAGTTTAACTAAGTTTTCTTTTAAGACAAAATTGCTTTCACGGTCTTATTTCTTAATTGCTATGCTTAAGAGTCAATTTGTTTTATACCCCTTCCTCAGTATAGTAGCGCAAGTCTTGTGTTCAGAAGCCCAGTGTGACATTGTCCTGATGTAGTAGTGTCTTACTGGTTTTTTAATAAATCTTTTTGTATAAATGTGTGTTGACTGTCGTTGTTGCAAGACCGGGGACATATTCAAGTTCTGAATCAGAAAAGCAGTTTGTTTTGCAGCGGATATTGCTACTGTGTCACTGCAGGAGTGGCCGCAGTTAGGTAATACTAGATTGTAAAGGGGACGACTTGCTTTCCCTAAACAGTTCTCTTCTTGCAGAATGCTTTACAGAACAAAGATGGGATCATTTTTAAAGTATAGTGTAGAAAACAACACGGAACTTCAAGGCATGCTTAATAGTAGCCTGGCTTCCTACAGGAAGAGGGAAAAGGGATAGAGGACTGGACTTAATGAATCTGACCTCCCCTGGGCAATAGCATGCAAGTGCTGAGTTGGATGCGTTACTTAAGAGGAGGGAGGTCGTCACAACAAGTGAGGATTCTACAAGCTGCAGGCTGGATCAAGGTATGACTCCTATTTCATGTGCCTGGTTGCTGTGTGATTTTAATAACAAATTACTGAAAAGTCTTAATGGGTAATGTGCTTCTGAGTTTTGTAAGTGGTGTTGGGCACTGCACAGATCAAGTCTGATACTTAGCTCTGCATCAAAGCATGTAGTAATGCTCTGAAGTTTAGTGGCTGAGGAATTGCATGGGCTTGGGTGACTTAGTGGGGATAATGGTACACACAAATGTCAAGGACCAATTTTTGGTATTTTGGACTATTCTGATTTATGAAATATTTTGTCTACTGTTGAGCAGTTGTCACAGTCTTTTATGAATTCCATCCGTGGGTCCTGAAGGAGCTGCAAATGAAGTTGCTATGCCATTATCCATCATATTTGAAAAATCATGACAGGTGAAGTTCCTGATGACTGGAAAAAGGGAAATATAACCCTCATTTTCAAGAAGGGGAATATGGATGATCCAGGGAACTACAGAGCAGTCAGCCTCACCTCTGTGCCTGGTGAAATCTTGGAGTGGATTCTCCTGGAAGGCATGCTGAGGCACATGAAAAACAACAAGGTGCTGGGTGACAGCCAGCATGGCTTCACTAAGG
>JANRGW010015729.1:0-34169 GCA_024733675.1 Psilopsiagon aymara
TAGTGATAGGACAAGGGGTAATGGGTTCAAACTTAAACAGGGAAAGTTTAGATTGGATATGAGGAAGAAATTCTTTAGTGGTGAGGCACTGGAATGGGTTGCCCAGGGAAGTTGTGAATGCTACAATCACTGGTGGTGTTCAAGGCCGGGCTGGACATAGCCTTGGGTGTTATGGTTTAGTGGGAGGTGTCCCTTCCCATGGCAGGGGGATTGGAACTGGATGATCTTAAGGTCCTTTCCAACCCTAACTATTCGATGATTCTGGAAATCATGCTATGATTAAACTCACCTCAGCAGATGGGCAGTCATTCCATGGCATATTTTCCACTAGAGGTCAGGCTGAAGGAGCTAATGATCGATTTTAGCCTTCAAAATCTTTGAGGGGGCGGAGGGTTACTAAAAAAGATTCTGAATTTTGAAAATCACTTAAAGTGAATCCCAAAGATGTATTTTTCTAAGTGTCCAACAGCTGGATATATTTAATCATGAGAATATTTTAATGTATGCTAATACAACCTTTCACAGAGTACTTGATGTGTCACCGCAGTCAGCAGGACAAGATTTTGGAAAAAGAGAAAAATTCTTCCTAAACTTCAGCCCTGAAATAAAAACCATGTTGCTTTGATTAACAACAGACATTATAGGTACTTTAAAAGGATATTTTTAAAGTTTTGCTTTTGAGTTTTTTGCCTTTAGAAAGGCCATACACTACAAGAATTTTCTACTAAAAAAATCTAGACTGAATTTGTTCCTTAAGTAACTGCAAAGACACATAGCTGCCTTCAGCACAACTGTCGGCAGCCATGAGAACCCAGACAAATTAACTTAGGCTATAAGCCACATAAGCATCTACTCATAGAGTCAAAAAATAAAGTGAGGAATTGCTTACATGTTTACACTTCTGCAAATGAAACAGCCCATGAAACTCACTCAGAGACAAAATCAGCCAAGTCAAGCTATGTCAGTGTCCTGGGTTCAGCAGCAGCAGTCATTTTTCTCCTTCTTAGTAGCTGGTTCAGTGCTGTGCTTCTGACTTTTGGCCTGGGAACAGCGCTGATAATACCGATGTTTTCAGTTGCTGCTCAAATGTTTAAGTCTGACCAAGGACTTTCTGAGTCTCGTGCTCTGCCAGGGAGGAGGGGAAGCTGGGAGGAAGCAGAAACAGGACACCTGACCCAAACTGACCAAAGAGGTATTCCATACCACAGCACGTCATGCCCACTATATAAACTGGGACTGGGATCCAGAAGAGATAGCTCACTGCTCGTTCAGGCTGGGTATCAGTCAGCGGGTGGTGAGCGGTTGTATTCTCTTCCCTTGTTAATTCCCTTATTGTTAGTGGTAGCAGCAGTGGTTTGTGTTATACCTTAGTTACTGGAGTATTCTTATCTCAACCCGTGGGAGTTACATTCTTTCGATTCTCCTCCCCATCCCTCCGGGAGCAGGGGGAGGAAGGACAGGGGGAAGAGCTAACGAACTGTGTGGCTGACTTACAACTGGGCTTAAACCATGACAGCCAGCTAGCATTTTAAAGTACCTCATGGTCAAGTATTAGACCCATTTCAAAGATACACAAAGTACTTTGAAGAAGATTATAAAATGCCAGGAATAACTGGCAGTGAGAAGAAAATTGATAACTTTTCCATTTGCCTAAGACTAGTGGTGGGAGTAACAGGCATAAGGAACAGAAATGAAGCCTAGAAGTTGTTGGTTTGACCTCATTTTGCACGTCTTACTTGGACTAGCCTTTTCTGAACTTTCACCAGGTCAAAAGTAGCACACCTGCTAACAGCCAGCCCTTTCATCAGTTACAGATTACTTTGTTTAATGATTTTGTAACAGAACCTGGTAAGAGCAGTCCAAAATCCGCATGTGCATGTTTTAAAAGGTGAAAATTCAGTTGAGTACAGTTATACATTCAACTAATACATCCTTTTTTTTTTATTAGTTCTCCTGAAAATAAGCTAACCTTTTAAAATTTATAGTTGTACAACAGGTACAGTATACCTCTCTACAGCATGGCCTGGAGAAATGCAAGAGCTGTTTGACTTCAACACACTTCCACAGAGCTGGCAGTCATAGTTTGACTAAAGCTGGTAAAGCAGATTTCCCAGATTGAGCACGTACCCCACCCAGATGCACAGATGGTATTTGTGGGAGCAAAGGAAAATAAAATATAGGTTTAAAATAAATGCAAGAGAAACACAGAATAATATTGAATCACTAGGTATTTCGAGGGGTTTCAGTTTGTCTTTTCTACTCCTCAGCACATAGTGAGTGAATGAAACCACTGAGCAAATGGAAGGGATTTAAAACTAATTTTGTTTTAAATGTAAGATCACAGAAATAAAGACAGGCTTCAGGTATTACTCTTCAGAATGGTATTTCTGTACAGAAGTTTGATGCAAAAGGAGTTAAAAATGCTGCTCCTGCATATGGCTAGCAATGACAACTAGGCATGTCAAAAGGGCCCTTTCAATGCTGCTGAAATTCAAATGTGCCCCTCTGCCCATGGTGGCCACTTTCCCATTGTTTTGAATGGAGAGAAAGACACAGAGCTAGGAAAAAAAGAGTCAAGCTACAGAGAAGGGAGGAAAATACAGCTTTAGATACTTGTATCACAACATAAGGAGTCAAGAGCGTCCACATACTGACCAATCTGAGCTGGCAGGTTGACTCTGACAATTGGTTTGGGCCCCAAACCAAGGCTGCAGCTTCACCCCTTCTTCCTCCATCACCAGTCCTTCTCAAGCTGGGAAGAGCCAGTGGCCAATCTTACCTTGTTACCATAATAACATCCAAGGTAGCTGGCCTCAAGATTCCATGAAAAGCTAGCAGATTAAAAAAAAAAAAAAAAAATAGGAGAAAAACAGCACAGGTAGGAAGTGGTGGAGAAAGATGTGAGGAGTAGAAACCAGGAAGCCCCTATTTTCCATTGGAGACCCTGATAACCCAGGAGTGTTGACATGTGCTTACACTTCCATGTCAGGAACTGAAGCTCCACAATGCTCAACCTTTACTCCTTCCCTGTTAACCATATCCTTCTAGAGGATCCAGCTCTTTATTATTTCATTCATTTGTTAAGATTTAATTTCTGGTAAACCAATGTTAACTTCTTGATTTCAAGTCCCACCCTTCTCTTCTTCAGTAGACATGACAAATGCAATCACGTAGACCCTCCTGTGATATGTCTTCTGGTACTACAATTACTTCACCCATTCAAAAAGAAAAGTAAACTCTCTGGCATACAGAGGCAGCAAAGAGAATTCTCCAGCTGCTCTCTGGGCTATCCCTTTACAGCACAGCTTCTGAGGTAGGAAAGTAAACCAAACATGTGCTCTTACTTCTGCATGTAAATCTTATCAATTGTAAGCACACTGGAGATTGAGATTCTTCTGGGCATTTTTCTTGAAATCTTGAGCTATTACTTAAGCCACAGCTCCAAAAAGAAACAAACAAAACAAAAGACTATGAAAAATCTTTAAAGAAAATATTTCAAATTAAGACATCACAGAAAAATACAAACAAAAAGCAAAATTTTCTATCAGCAGCATATTTATGACAGTACGACATGCAAGCTAATTATATATTCACATCTGAATTGCTTGATATATTTGCAAGTGTTGCTCAGTTTATGCTGAATTTTTTAAAAAATAAAATAAAATAAATCTTCTATAAAGGGCCTACACTTAATCCAAGCACAAGTTTCGTGACTGGATAAACTTCAACAAGAAGAATTACTTTAAATTTTCACCAGTGTCACTATACAGAGTTTAGCCCATATACTTTTTTTCTTTTTATCTATCCAACTGAGAGAAATGGAGCTGCAATGGTTTGGATTTTTTTAATCTCCAAGTGGATTATACAAACAACAATTTCATCACAGATTTTTTACAACAAGCCTAGCATTACTGGTTATATCTTATTATTAAGGTAAGCATTCTTCAAAGAACTGTATGATTGGAATCTCTTCCTGATACATAGTGACATGCTATTTGCTGGCTGCAGTGAGAAGAGTCAAAATGAAAACAAAAATATAAACACGCTTATTTTTCCTCTTGTCTTTATTGATTCAGACTTCAGAGCTACAGCCAAAAACAGTGCGTCTGTACAAAATTACCACACATTCTATCAATACAGAGCCATCACATGTTTAGAATTGTAAGCACTTGACAAATCACAAACAGAACACTCAACCTAATATTTTGGCAATGCAACCCATGAACAGGGAATACACAGAGAAAGGCCATATTTTTTTTCTTCCAAACAAGAAATACTTCTGAACAGGAAAGAAAGGCCTCTGTTAAAAAATTAATTCCAGTCAACACAGAATGCTGCTTCATTCAAGACATCAACATACACTGCTGGAAACACCATATGGAATGTCAAATGGTACACAGAAGTCACAATTCTACTACAGGTACAGCACTGACTTCATTACGTTGTATGCCATAGAGAAGGTCACCACATACCCTATTGCCCAAGACAAACCTCTGCCAGGCTGGCGAAGAGGGATCAAATAGGCAAAAGTGTGAATGATCCTACACACAGTGAAGATCCTGAAGTGCAGCAAGGCTGAGGAAAGCTCAGGGCCACTAAGAGCATACAGCAATCCAATGCCAAAAAAAGGGACAATATTTTCCAGGTCATTCAGGTGGCATCTGGGAAAAGAAGCAAAGTTGGTTTACACTGTTTTGTTGAATAAACTACTTCAAGGCTCGTTATTTTTCAGCATTATCAGATCATGCTTCTGTTAAGGCTCTTAACACAGCTCTTGGCTTCCTTTGCAGTGGGGACTTGATTCAGCTACTGATACGTTTTTGGCACACTGACCTGACATCGCTCTGGGGTCTCTTGCTGCACCCAACATTTTTAAACTCCTGATCTTCTGTATAAAAGCTCTAACTTTTACTCCAGGACCTCGGTAATATTAGGGACTTACTTGAGGTATATAAGTGCACCTGGGTGTAAGAACGCAAGGAAAGGCAGGGACAGATAGCTGGAATTTTCTTGTAGTCGCTCTTAACTGAACCTCAATTAACTGGATGACTGTGAATACAAGTACTAGACTTTACTGCCCAGATGATTTATTCCAATCCCATAAACTCAGTTCGTAGCCTCTTGCAGCCCAGAAAGCCAACCGTATCCCGGGCGGCATCAAAAGGAGCATGCCCAGCAGGTCAAGGGAGGTGATCCTGCCCCTCTACTCTGCTCTCGTGAGAATCCACTTGGGGTATTGTGTGCAGTTCTGGTGTCCTCAACATAAAAGGGACATGGAACTCTTGGAACAAGTCCAGAAGAGGGCCACAAGGATGATCATGGGACTGGAGCACCTCCCGTATGAAGACAGGATAAGAAAGTTGTGGCTGTTCAGCCTGGAGAAGAGAAGGCTGCGTGGAGAACTCATAGCAACCTTCCAGTATCTGAAGGGGGCCTATAAGCATGATGGGGAGGGACTCTTCATTAGGGACTGTAGTGAGAGGATAAGGGGTAATGGGTTCAAACTTAAACAGGGGAAGTTTAGATTGGATATAAGGAAGAAGTTCTTTACTGTAAGGGTGGTGAGGCACTGGAATGGGTTGCCCAGGGAAGTGGTGAATGCTCCATCGCTGGCGGTGTTCAAGGCCAGGTTGGACATAGCCTTGGGTGGCATGGTTTAGTGGGGGGCGTCCCTGCCCATGGCAGGGGGGTTGGAACTAGATGATCTTAAGGTCCTTTTTCCAGCCCTAACTATTCTATGATTCTATGAAATACCCTATATATGAAACAATCTATCAATTCTTCATGAAGTTAAATCATCTTGAAGAATGTTATTTTTGAGCATCTAACAGGTGTGACAGTTACACTTTAGTTCATTTTCTTCACCACTAAGCACTAAAATAGCTAAAAAATGTTTGAAATTTTAAAACCATAATATAATTTACTAAAAATGTGCTGAGACTGAACTCCAGATCTTGAAGTATTTTTCACACTTCTTCCTAAACCTTCTCTACTCCCTTTACCTCTTTAGATAAATTATGCTTCCAGCCAGATTTACTGATTGAAACAATCTCTAAGCCTTCCTAATTATGTCAAATTTCGCAGCCAAATAGAATCAGAACATGGAGCTGTTTTGCAGCTGCATTCTGAACTCATTCATCATTACAGGGAAACATACCCTTTAGCTGTTTTACTCTTTTTCCCCAAAAAAGAACACTGAAGAAAGTAATGTCTTTTCTGTACCCATGAACAGAACAAATTCCAGCCACTTATATAGAAGAAAAGCCATGCTAAATCTATGCAACATTATCTGTTGCCATGAAACTTGCAAAAGACAAAAAAGTAAACTTCCATTAAGAACCATTCTTGGGAAGAAAAACATGGCTGCTATAACACCAGAGTGCAACTAGAACCAAGCTGACTTACTAGGCCTGGGGAAGCCTAAACAACTCTGCAGAACAGCAATACAGGATTTAATAATCACAGAAACATAAAATGGTTTGGGATGGAAGGGACCTTAAACGTCATCTGGTACCAACCCTCTTGCCATTGGCAGGGACAACTTCCACTAGAGCAGGCTGCTCAAAGCCCTGTCCAACATGGCCTGGAATACTTTCAGGGAAGGGGCAGCCACAACCTGTTTCAGTGTCTCACCACACTCACAGTGAAGAATTTTTTTCCTTATGTGTAATCTAAATCTCCCTCTTTCAGCTTAAAGCCATCCTCCCTTGTCTTGTCACTACATTCCTCTGTAGAAGTCCCTCTCTATATTTCTATCAAACTAACAACTTTCTGAACCACTCAGGGGGAAAAAAGGAAAGTTCAAAACATCTTTACAGCCCACTGAGATTAGACTCTTCTTTCTGTGATTTTATTCCAAGAGAGACATACAGAAATTACCAGCCTTCATGAAACCACAGTCATGTACATTTGAAGGATGAACTGTTCTTAAATCAGAGCTAACACTTATTTTGAAGAACTTCCCTAATGGTGGTTTAAATGAGAACAGTTCATTTACATTCAAGTTTTTAGCATAAAAGTATATATAGCAAATAAACTGTGAGCTCCATTCACAAATAAAATATCAAAAGCATTCCTTGTTAGTAGCATCTTGAAAGTTATGATTTTGGTAGCAGAAAATTTTGCCTTCAGATATAAAATTAAATAAGCTGCAATATTTAGCCCACTGAAATACAGTTTACATTCTACCAGAATCTGGCAAAAGAAAACACATACACCGCAGGTTGCACCCTGCCATACTATTAATAGCTTTCTTCCAGAAGGCTAGTCAACTTTCCCGTGCAACTGACACATTGTTGAGTAAGCTCAATTCAACCCAGCAAAAGGAACACAAGCTTTGACTCCCACTCTGTACCATTTGCCAGATTAACTTTCTGATTACAAGTCTGGAGTTCTATGATTTTAACATAGTTACTCCTCTTTCATCGTATCATTTTCTCTATTCTTTAGAAAAAGATGCAATATTGCAACTAGTGCTCAAATTACACAGACACCTCATTTACACTTAATGGATACTGTTTCATACTAAATCAACTTATGGTCATATTTTACAATCTTCTCGCTACCTCCTTCCATGCATACACGATATCACCCAAGAGTCAGCTACTATAACTTGAAAAGGAGAGGTGCCATGCTTGACCTCATGCTCACCAACAGAGAGGGGCTGGCAGGGAATGTGACACTCCAGGGCAGCATTTCCTGCAGTGATCATGAGATGGTGGAGTTTGAGATCCTCAGGGCAGCGAGAAGGGCAAGCAGCAAGCTCACTGCCTTGGACTTCAAGAGAGCAGACTTTGGCCTCTTCAGGAACCTGCTTAGCAGGTTGATATTCAAGGATCGCCTACTCTAAGCTCAGGAGCGTTGTGTCCCAACAAGAAGAAAATGGGGCAAGAAGGCCAGGAGGCCTCTATGGATGGGTAAGGAGCTGCTGAGAAAACTGAGAAGGAAAAAGGAAGCATATAGAATGCGGAAGCAAGGACAGGAAGCCTGGGAAGAATACAGGCATGTTGTATGGGAAGCTAGGGATCAGATCAGGAAAGCTAAGGCTAGAATTGAGTCTGGCCAGGGATGTCAAATGTAACAGGAAGGGCTCCTATACGTCTATCGCAAACAAAAGACAGACTACAAGTAATGTGGGCCCTCTCCGGAAGCCAAAAGAACTGACTACCCTGGATCTGGAGAAGCCTGAAGTTCCCAATGACTTCTTTGCCTCAGTCTTCATTGGCAAGTGCTCTGCCCATGACACTCAAGTTTTGGAAGGCAAATGCAGGGACTGGGAGAATGAAGACCTTGGGCCCACTGTAGGAGAGAATCAGGTTCGAGATCATCTTAGGAACCTGAACGTGCACAATTGCATGGGACCTGATGAAATCCATCCGTGGGTTCTCAAGGACCGGGTGAAATAAAGCTGCTAAGCCACTGCCCATCATATTTGAAAAATCATGGCAGTGAGGTGAAGTTCCCAACGACTGGAAAAAGGGAAATATAACCCCCATTTTCAAGAAGGGGAAAATGGAAGACCCAGGCAACTACAGACCTCTGTACGTGGCAGGATCATGGAGCAAATTCTCACAGAAACCATGCTCAGGCTCATGGAAACAACATGTCGGTGACAGCCAACATGGCTTCACTTCAATTCATGCCAGTCTGGTGGCCTTCTATGACAGGGCTACAAAACTGATGGATAGGGGTAAAGCAGTTGACATCGCACGAAGTGTTCAACACTGTACCACACAACATCCTTGTCTCTAAATTGGAGAGACATCAATTTGATAGGTGGACCACTCAGTAGATAAAGAATTAGCTGGATGGCTGTTCTCAGAGAATTGTCAATGGCTCACGTTGTCACATGTCTCATGGAGACCAGTAACAAGTGGAGTCCTTCACGGGTCAGTGCTGGGACCAATCCTGTTCAACATCTTTGTCAGTGACATGGACAGTGGAATTGAGTGCACCCTCAACAAGTTTGCTGACAACACTAAGCTGTGTGCTGTAATCGACATGCGGGAGGGAAGGAATGCCACCCAGAGGGACCCTGACATGATTGGGAGGTGAGCTGATGCCAACCTCATGAAGTTCAACCAAGCTAAGAGCAAGGTCCTACACTTGGGTTGGGGCAATCCCAGGCACACCCACAGGCTGGACAGAGAAGTGATTCAGAGCAGCCCTGCGGAGAAGGACTTGGGGGTGTTGGTTGATGAGAAAATGAACATGAGCTGGCAGTTTGCGCTTGCAGCCCAGAAAGCCAACCCTATCCTGGGCTGCATCAAAATCAGCGTGACCAGCAGGTCGAGGGAGGTGATCCTGCCCCTCTACTCCGCTCTTGTGAGCACCCACTTGGAGTACTGTGTGCAGTTCTGGTGTACCTAACATAAGTTGGAACAAGTCCAGAGGAGGGCCACAAGGATGATAAGGGGCCTGGAGCACCTCCCATACAAAGACAGGCTAAAAAAAACAGGGCTGTTCATTCTGGAGAAAAAAGGCTGAATGGAGAGAGACCGCATAGCAGCCTTCCAATATCTGAAAGGGGCCTACAAGGATGCTGGAGAGGGACTCCTCATTAGGGACTGTAGCGATAGGACAAGGGGTAATGGGTTTGAACTTAAACAGGGGAAGTACAGGTAAGATATGAGTGCAAAATTCTTTACTGTGCAGATGGTGAGGACTGGAACAGGAACTGGAACAGGCTGCCCAAAAAAGTGCTAAGTGCCCCACCTCTGGCAGTCTTCAAGGCTGGGTTGGACAGAACCTTGGATGACACGGCCTAGTGCGAAGAGTCCCTGCCCACGGCAGGGGGGTTGGAACTAGATGATCTTAAGGTACTTTCCAACCCTAACTATTCTGATTCTATGATTAAGGACTTATTATTTTTAGTATTATTATTTTGTTTGACTGTGTAAATGTTTCTTCATTTAAACAAACTAATGCATTAGATTACTACGTAAACCAACACAAAACGGACAAAAGCTTGCCAAAGAGAATGTGGTGAAATTAATTCCCTGATTTAGTACTATTCTGCTATTTAAAATATATTTTTAAGACTCCTATGCATTACCTGCGTACACGATCAACATCTGGATGAGACCGCACAAATTTTTTAGCATTTTCGTCTTCTCTAAATGACGTATCTTCTGGGTTGTCAAAGGCCTATTTCAAATCCAAACACACAAGAGACATTAGTAGCCAAAACATTTCTTCTAGTCAAGGCAGCTTGCTACAAAGGTCATTTTCACTAATGCCTCTATGACCTCACATAACCTACCTGAAGCTAAATGCACAGGGGATAATATACTGTTCACTCCATTACTGTTTTCTTGAGCCTACCCTGTACACAGCTTGTATACTGACAAATTAATGCAGTGTAATTTGTGCATGTAGATAAAACCTTCTTGTAAGATCAACAAGCACTCCAGGTGACTGATACTCAGCCTGAAGTAACGCCAAGGGGCTGAAGAACACAGGGACCTGTAAGAAAGAACTACTGTCTGTACTGCCAAAGTCTCTTTTTCACAATTCTTGACAAGTTATCTGAAAGCCTTTTTGGATCCCTTCCTTCTTCAGAAGTCTACACAGCAACAGGATCTGAGAGACACCCCCATCTTCATTCATGACCAAGTAAGTTTCTCCCTTTCCTCTTAGGTAGAAATTTTTCTAGTTATATGACCTGTTACTACTTCCAAATACTGTAAAACACTACTTAAAAACAGTATTTAATTTAGTTAGTAGATCTCTCCTTGCTGACGCATGTAGTAACATGCATTGTGTGGACCATTCAGGCTGTGCAAGTGTAAGTCAAGAAAACTGTTTGATTTTAGGAGAGCTACATGATTGCTTACAGAGGCAGTCTTGATGCCTTCCTGTGAAACATCCTTGGCCTCAAATTCTTGAGACACATTAGAAGTACAAGCACCAGCAACATTTTACCTTCTCTCACTCCCCCATCTGCTTTCCTCCTTTTGTGTTAACATTTTAAAGACTTTTTTATATTACATAGGAAATAACTTCAATAATTTGTCTGTTTGTAGTATCACTGTCTTAAGAAAACCAAGTACTCCAAAATAAGGAAGACGCTATTGGCATCTACATACATATGGATCATAACATGGTTACAAGTGTTAAATACAGAACATGAATGCATCTACATGTAAGGCTGGTACAGCTGATATGCTTCTGCAAGAGCAAAAGCAAGTGAGGTTACAATACAGACATCTGGGTCCTATTCTGGACATAAAGGACAGGCTGTGTACTTTACTATATTCAGACTTCAAATGTTTCAAAGACCTAAAGAGCTATCAGAACCCAGTAGTAGCTCAAATGGTCTTAGGACTTCATTTACAACAGAACAGTTTATCTGGGTTCCTCTTGTACCAAGCAGGAAAAAAAAACCCAACAGCAAAAGGACAAATGAAATGACTACAACAAAATCCTTGAAGCACATGCTGTCTCACAAAACTACATCTCACAAGAATAGCCATATCAGGTAAACTCAGTGCTCTTTCAGCCCAGGACCAAGTGGTTTCACTAGTGGCCATGAGCAGATGCCTAAAGACAAAGAACAGGGCAAACACAGCACAATAATTTCCATGAGCACCCTCTCCAAAGCTAATGGCAATTATTCAATGCTTCTGCATTATTTAGTAAACCTCAGTGGATCTTTCATGTACAGCCTACACATCAATCCACATAAATTTTCAGCCTGCATCACATTCTAGAAAAAGAAATATTTTTTTTTTCTTTTAGATAATGACTTACCTGCAGTGGGAAGGCTAAAACAACAGGAGAATATAAAGAGCTTTAGAATTACTGGATGAAAGGGTTACAGATGCATAAAAATCCACTTTATACTCCCTCTTCTGAACCTACTAGTTAGTTATCCATGTAGCATGGCCTCATACCACACTTCATTTACCTTATAAATTTATTACCCTGGACACCAGCTTTTCAGAAGACAGAGGCAATTACAGTTATGAAAAACTCTTATTTTAAAATAACAGAAATGCTTTATAGAGGCCTAATAAGCCAAATTCAAGTGTAAGATACAGTCTCATACCATAATTAGGTTAAAGATGTACTCCATTTGAGATCAACAAAGCTCCAGCACAGAAAACTCAGAATACCATTGTTAGAGGGATGAGAAAGAAAGCACAGCACCAGTATTTGAAAGCTGAGCACCTATGATATTATTTCAGTACAAATTTCAATCTGTTCTACCAGACAGCATTCCTTATTTCTTACCTTTCTCGTGAGTCTGAAGTATGATGTTGTAACACTCATTAGCATCATTTTTAGAACAACAATAGTCGCATAAGTGGCGAAAGCCCGGAATACTTCATTGTCAACAAACTGGGTCAATCTAGCCATTTCTCCACTTTTCACTGATGACCTTTTAAAGAACACTAAAGTTAGACTAACATCATAGCAATCCAAAGTTCTGACAACAAGGTTGTCAGAACAGTCTTTTTTTAGCACCTCTACAATAACAGCATAATTTTGCCAGTGTGACAAGTTTATTATCAAATGTATTTTCCTCAGTTTATTTTCACAATGGGATAATACTTTAAGATGAGAAATTATATTATTTAGCCCTCATTATATCTGCTTATTAAACTGTCAAAATACAAACCACCAAAAGATTTAATGTAATTGCAGAAACAAAATTTAGCCACAGAAATTAGTACTTTTGAAATAACACACCAATTTTAGACCAATTAACTTGAACCAGTGAATTTAACTAAGCACTTACCAGGATAGAGTGTGATGACATACTATACATATTGTAGTGTTTAAAGAGGAAAATAATTGCTGTATACCTTTTTTGTAAAATTACACAATTACAATTGCACTTCAGCATTCAAAATAACCAATATTCCTACCTAGCAATAGCTTGTGATCAAACTGAGTTAAACACGCGTTTTTCTCCTTTGAGACTGTCGGGTTCAGCAGCAGCAGTCATTTTTCTTCTTCTTAGTAGCTGGTGCAGTGCTGTGTTTCTGACTTTTGGCCTGGGAACAGCGCTGATAACACCAATATTTTCAGCTGCTGCTCAATAATGTTTACCCTGACCAAAGACTTTATGAGCCTCATGCTCTGCCAGGGAGGAGGTGAAGTCAGGAGGAAGCAGAAACAGGCTACCTGACCCAAACTGACCGAAGAGGTATTCCATACCACAGCACATCATGCCCACTATATAAACTGGGGGCAGTTACCTGGAAGGGTTAGATCGCTGCTGGGGTCGGGCTGGGTATCGGTCAGCAGGTGGTGAGTGGTTGTATTCTCTTCCCTTGTTATTTCCCTTATCATTATTATTATTGGTGGTAGCAGCACTGGTTTGTGTTACACCTTAGTCACTGGACTGTCCTTATCTCAACCCACGGCAGTTACATTCTTTCCATTCTCCTCCCTATCCCTGGGAGAGCGAGGGGAAGAAATGAAGGGAAGTGAGTGAGCAACTGCATGGCTGAATTGCCAGCTGGGTTTAAAAACCGACAGAGACCTTGCTCTTAAAAATTGCTTTTAGCATGATTCACGCGCAAAGATTAAGTTGTAATGACAAAAAAGAAGAGAATTATTTATGCTTTATCATGGGAGGTTTAAGCTAATGATGTTTCTTTCCATGAGACCATACCACAGCCACAATCCTATGGAGGTGGTAACTTTTATGAACACCATAATGATAAGAATGTGATGAGGACTGAATGGATGTAAAATGAAAAGCATGCCCCCTTGCACACTCAATTTGTGCTCTGCACAGAGCAAGGCTTTTGCCTCACCAAATGCTTCAATCATGCTCTTGGTAATTAGGAATCAATAAAACTAAAATGTCTCAGCTTCACTAGAGACCAAAATAAATGCACATTTTGTTACAGTTAACTTATTTCTTAGGATATAGTTTTAACAAGAATAAAATAGGTAATACAATTATTACCTATATAATAAAAAAGCTAATACTGTTAATAACCTGATTACAGCTCTAACAATCTTTCATTGTGCTTTCAGCAGTTACTGCCAGCTATAACCAAACAAGGGAAACAAACCAAGAGCAGTAGAAGGCTCTTGCTCTGAAGGCAAATCCTTGGTGGGGAGGTGGACAGCACAGAGGTCCGCAGCTGTTGGCTCAGCAACAGAAATCTAGCCTTACATGGACATGTCTGGCTGCGGTGATGGGATTTTGCTCCCTCTTTTATCCTTTCTAAAACAGTGCCTGGAACATGGGCCAAGTACTGGGGTCCAGGGACTATAGGAAATCCAGCAGAACTCTCCCTCTTCTCACACTGCAGTCCACCAGTTCTCAAGATCGCCAGTGATTTAGGAAAGTGTCGTTGTTTAAGCCATAAATCAGCCACGCAGTTTTGTTCACTCACTTCCCCCTTTTTCTTCCCTCTGTTCCTGGAGAGATGGGAAGGAGAATCGAAAGAATGCAACTCCCACAGGTTGAGATAAGAACAGTTTAGTTTTTCTAAGCAACAAAAAGAAACTGCAATTTTTAACTGTATCACAGCAGAAAACTCACATAGTTTCACACATCAAAATAAAGTAAATCCATGGCATCCAGAGTGTTTTTCTCTGCTGTATTTTAAAGCTATGCTGAATACAACCAGAGACTATATAGTCATGAGAAACTGTCCACCACCATCTCTGGAACTACACATTTACCCATTTCCCCTACTAGTAAGAGTAGCCTCTCCAAACTGTCATAAAGCCCAGGCCTTGCTTTCACTATGAAAAGGAAGCATACCACATTAGTTACAGATTAAACACCAGCAGAGCTGAAAAAAAATAAGCCTCACATACTAAAACTGGATAGGGCTTGAAGAGGCATGCTTAGGCAACAAACAGCCTGATCCACACAGGTTATATTACACCACCTTCCCACGGCAAATACAAAACTTGAGCGTGGTTAAGTGCACAAGTCTAGGATCCCATGTAAAGTGTCCTAAAAGACACCTGAGCTGCAGTGCCCCCAATACGAACACTGCTGTGCTAAGGCCCCCATCCCAGTGCAGGCTAACTGCCACATGTAATCTGCGACATTAGCACCGGGCCAGCCTCCGGTCGGCTGCTGGCGCAGCACAACTTCCCAAAGCGCACTCAAACCGACGGTATCGGCTCCACCCCGCTTCGAACTCCGTTTCCAAACACGCACGTCCTGCCTGCAGCTAAGCTGGCACCGCTCCTTCCCCCGATCCCATCCGCTTATTGCGGCCGTCCAGCTTGCGCCCCGGTGGCTTCCGCCTCGCCCGCACCACCTGCGGGACCCAGTCCCCCCACCCCCCGGGGAGCTGTCCCACCGATCCCCGCGGACTTGGGGCCGATCCCCGCCATCACAACTGGCCTCCGCCTGCCTGGGCCGACAAGCTCCAGCGCGGCGGAGGTTCTGCGGGGCGGCCCTGGTCCCGCGCCCACGGAAGCTTTCGGCGGGAAGGGATTTGGAGGAAACTCCCGTTCCCGCCCGGCAGCGGAAGCCGCCATAACGCAGCGACGACGCACCTCGACAGCCGTCCCCTCGGAAAGTGCAAACACTGCAGCCAACCGCACTGGTCCCGGACGGGCACTGCACCTCCACCCGCCCCAGGTCACGGCACGGCACGGCACGGTACAGCACTGCACGGCCTGGCCTGGCCTGGCCCCGCCTCGCCCCTTCGGGCGCGGGGGCGGGTCCTGGCCCGGCTGCCCGCGGGGGGCGGTGGCTGCCCCAATAGAGCGGCTGCCGGTGCGGGCCTCAGGGGCCTCCGGAGTGGCGGTTTGTCAGTGATGGTTCACCAGGGAAGGGCCGGGGTGAGGCCCAAACCCCGGAGAACGTAATCTGGGAGGGCAGGAGGAAAGGCAAACAAAACAGTCTAGTAAAACGCCGCCTGTTTGAATTCCCTTAGGAAAAGAGAGATTTGTGACCCAGGCAGTCATCCTCTGAGACGGGCCATGTCCAGCGATTCCACAAGCAACAGTTGGCTCAAAGGCTACCTGAAAGATTTAAAGCACCTGAAGTCTCAGTACTTCGGGCCCCTACGTTGTTTGGGCACGTCTGAAAGGAAAAACTCCTTCAAATGTTTGCATTGCTAAGCCATCAGCGCTGGTCCAATCAATATGCACTATGTTGCTTTGCAAAGCCTAGCAGAAAGTAAGGGGACTTCAGGGCAGGCCGCTGACTCTTCCTACTTGCACTCTAGGATGTGATGAAACAATGAAAGAGAAAACAGTAAAAGAGAAAGGAAAATCAAGTTAAAAGAAAGAACGGAAGGGGAAAATGAAAGGAAAAAAAAAAAAAAAAAAAAGAAAAGCTAAAAGGTTGAAAGATGAAAAAGAGAAAAGGGAAATACGAAAATAAAAAAGGGAAGGGATAGGAATTGAAGATGGGGGGGGAAGATTTAGGATTAAAAGAAAGCTGACAAAAGATAAAAGGAGAAAAGAAATCCCAAGATAAATGAAAGAAGGAAAGGAGAGGGGTGGGATGGGAAGGGGGCAAAGTAAAAAGAAAGAAAAGATTGTAAGATAAAAAAATATGAAGAGATAGACAATTCAATATAAATGAAAGAAGGGCAGGGGGGAAAAGTAAAAGATTTAAGATAAAATGAAAAGTGGATGGAAGGAGAGTGGAGGGGAAGGGAAGGACGGGGAAGGGTGAAAAGATGAAAAGGAGGCGAGTGGAGGGAACAGAAGGGGGGAAATTAAAGGGAAAAAAAAGATTAAAAAAAGAAAATGAGAAAAAAATCAAGGGAAGGGGGAAAAAAGTTAAAAGATGATAAGTTGAGAAAAGGAGAAAAGAAAAATCAAGGTAAATGAAAGGGGGGTTGGAAAGGGAAGGGAGGAAAGATGAGAAAAAAGGGAACGGAAGAGAAGAGAAAAAAGGTAACAGTAAGAGAAAGATGAAGAAAAGAAAAAAGATGCAGAGAGAAAGGAAGGAGAGGAGTAAGGGAAGGGAGAAAAGATAAAAAGAAAAGGAGAAAAGAGAAAAAAATTAAGATTAATGATAGAAGGCAAGGGGAAATAAAAAAAAAACCAAAAAAACAAAAAAACAAAAAAAAACAGAATTTAAGATTAAAGGGATAGGGAAAAAAGAAAAGAGAACAAAAAAATATAAAATGTTAATATAAGATTAAAAAATAAGAGAGAGAAAAGAAAAATCAGGGTGAAAGAAAAGGAAAACGAAAGGAGAGGAAGCAAAGGTGAGGGGTGCAGGAGATGTGAAAGGAAAAATGAAAAAAAGATGCAAAATGAAAAATTAGAAAAGCGAAAAGAAAAATCCACGTAAATGAAAAGTGAAGGGGAAGGGTGGGAAGGAAGAAAATGAAAAGAGAAAAAAAGCTGAAAGATTTAAGGAAAGTTAAAGAGAAGATGAGAGAAGATAGAAGAAAAATCAAGAGGAAGGGAAGAGAAGGAAGAAAAGATGGAGTATGAAAGAAAAAGGGAGGGAAGGGTAGAGAAGAAATAAAAAAATTGTAAAAGATGAACAGAGAAAAAAAGGTAAATGAAAGAGGGAAGGGAAAGGAAAGGATGGGAGAAAAAAGGAAGATAAAAGGAGAAAAGAAGAAAAATCAAGATAAATGAAAGAAGGGAGGGGGAAGGAAGTGGAGGGAAGGGAAAGGAGAAATTTAGAAGAAGAGGAGGGAGGGGAGGAAAGACAAGGGGTCATAAAAAGGGAAGGGAAAGGAGAAAAAATACAAAAAAAAAAGATAAAGGATTTAATATTAAAAGATTCAGAAAGAGAAAAGGAGAAGCGAAATGAAAATGAAGATAAATGAAAGAAAGTAACGAGAAGGGGCTAATGGAGAAAAAAGGGAAAAGAAAATAAGAGAAAAATAAAAGATAAAAGATTTAAGATTAAAAGGAAGATAAAAAAAAAGAAAAATCAAGGTAAGTGAAACAAAAAAATGAAGGGCAGGGGAAGGGTGAGAAGGGAAGGGAAAAATGAAGAAACAAAATACAGAAAAAGAAAGAAAAGAAAAAAAAAAAAAGAAGAAGAAGCCACTCTTTCTTGCAGGCCCTTAACCCCCTAAGAGCAGTGATGAGACTGAGTGGAAAACTGGGACCATAGTAAGGTGGAATTGAACTTATCCTCAAGGTCTATTTTCTTGTCAAAGTTCACTAGCAGCATAAAGTGCCTTGTAGAACGTTTGAAAACTGCTGTGATCTAAGTGAGGTTAGATCCATAACTGGTGATAGTTACTCCTCAGGGGCCCATTCTCACAGTTCTTACTCATGTGAATTGTTCCTGTGATGCTAATAGGATTACTCTTGAAACTCAGGGATGCCGTATCAACCTGATGCCCAGGGTTATACTGATCATGAAGGGCTTGATCTTGCAAACCTCATTCATGTGAGCAGCCCTTTTTCATGACAATTTCCCCATTGACTTGGAGAACTATCCATATAGCCAGAAACAGTAGAGTCAAGATGTAAGTTTAGGGTCAGCATAAAAGTAGGAATACAAGAGTTTTTCATTTAACCTTCCGCAAGGAATAGATATTCCTCAAGGAGGCCAGATAAGTGCAATCTTTCTCTTTTGACTGCAGGGAAGGCAAGGGAGGGGCATGTATTGACCAGCCTTGTTCCATCCTGTCTCTTCCTTTGGCTCCATTTATTCGCCATAATTAGAGTGATAAAGAAGATACCAACAATACATTTTCACCACACCTGAAGCTTTTGCTCACCACCCCCTTGCTAGTATAAATTAGATGTTTCCTCAAATACCTCTTCTGTCAAATTGACAAATTATGGTTCCTGCATTAAATATGCCAGTGATTTACAGAGTAAAACAAAACATGAGCACTAGGATTCAGTCATATATTAGCTTGAAATCTGAAATACTGCTTAAATGCCAAAAGGAAAGTGTTACAAAATGTTTAGTATAATGGACCAGAGCCAGTTTTTTGCTACTTCATTAAAAGCTACACCCTGTCTGGTTAGAAAGCACTTTCACTATATCAGATGTTGACACCTATGTAATTTCAATGTGATTCAAATGCTTATGTTTCAGAAGATCTCAAACTGCTGTCTGGTTTCTCTGGGGAGCTGCTTCAAAAACAGCCAGAAAGGATCGTTCTTTGGGGGAGAGAAGGGAGAGGGGTGTGTGTTAGAATTCCAGATGCTCACTTATGAGACAGTAACAATAATCATGGTTTAGATGACCATTCACAGTGGGTGGTGACCAAGAAGCAGTGTGAGACCGTAAAAGGATACAATCTCCACAAACCAGAAGAGTGGTTGTATGTGCTGATAGTCTGCTCAGTTATACATCATTAATACATTATCCAAAGGCCCCCACAAAGCTCATTTACTGGTCATTTAAAGAGACAATGAATAAGGTTATCCTCTAAAGTTGCTTACTGTCTTTCACCAAGTAGCACCATTGAACATGCAAGAGAGGGATCAAAAGCCAGGGTGTGGACATATAAGGAACACTCCACACATGAAGAAGTATCTGTAGACCGTTGCCCTGCACAGATTGATGTCGCAGTTGAGAAACGACTCAGAAAGGGTTTGGCTGGCATATAGGCAAACCTTTTCTGTAGGTCTATGTATAAGCACATCATGAACCATTCTTTGCCTAGATTCCTCTTTCACTGCATATGAATACTGCAGCATTGCGGTATTGCGGTCTTGCTTCTGAAACGTGGTCTTGCTTTGAAAGTCTGCAGCATGGAACTGCCTTTGCGGCTGACAATAATGCATATGTGGTGAGGTATTTAAAGTCCTGTGCTGTATTGAAGGGAAAAAAGGCATTAACCTCAGCTTTTGTGGTGCTATTTGATCCATACAATTGTTTTTGCTAGGAAAGCAAGATATTTTATATCCTTAAAGGCCATGAGAGAGTTGATATCATTATAAGCTCAGATGTGCTTAAATAAAACAGATTTTGTAGACCCCATAGGAAGTTACTTTTAAACTAATCCAGTGTGAAGAGTTATTTGTTACGCATACATACAGCGTACAGAACAAAACCTGATCCTTTCGAACAACACTGTAGAAGCAGGAGAAGAATATTCATTATAAAAGCAGAAAGGTCATCAAGTTTCACTTCACAGGTTGAACAGAAGTATGGAGAGCAAAATGAATTGTAAGATACTGAGGTTTTAATCACTAATGGAAAAGTCCAGTAGGTTTTCCTTGGTATTGTACTATTACTCTGCTCTAGAGGCATAATCCAGACACTGAACTGAAAGATTTCTTGCTATGGTGCCACCCCAAATGCACACAGAAAACTTACAGTCAGTTTGAGTGAGGTACTGAGAATACAAAGATGACAAAAAGTATCTAGCAAGAAGTTGCAAGGTGTCTCTGTAGACAAGAGATCCCTGGAAGTAAACAAGCACTAGATTTGCAGGAAATGGAGATACCTGTAGACATACAGACCTGGTATGTTTATAGATAAATAGGTAAAGTTATCAAGTGAGCTCGCAAAGTGCTCTCAGATCATATGGTAGGTTTTTATATTCATGTAAATGTAGGTATTTATGTAAGGCAGTGAAAGACCTCGGCCCTGTGGATTGAAGCAAGCTCATTATTCCATGAGAGTACTAAACCGCACTTACAATGGTCTGAATCTTTAGTCACTGTTAATTTTAACTGGATTCATATCAGTTGTATATTAATAGGCTAAATGATCCTGTAGCTCATTATTAGTCATCTAAAATTGAATTTTTTTAACACTTGTGTGTATATATCACTGATGGGTTATAAACCATCTTTAATGGAGAAACTTCTGCTTGGTGGTTCAGAAATTATGAGTGCTGAAGGTGGGGAAGAACAGCTGTACTCCTGTACAGGGGGCTATTTTTGAGGAGTAACCATCTGAAAGAAAGAACTTACATGTTCCATGTAAGCAGCGTATTGATCAATAGTGATCACTTGTCATGCACACAGGCATATATCACTGATCTTGTGGTGGGACTATGGGTAGGATTCTGTTAGAAGTACTGGATCAGAAGACATGGGGAGGAGACAGGACCCCAGTTTTTTTGGTGTCTGTTGTCATCCAGCAGGAAATGAAGGCTGGAGATTCCTGCCTTCAGCAATTCACGGACTGAAGTTGTGTAATGAATGCAAAGTGAATACATTCTGCTCTGAAAGAGAGCCCTAACGCATGTTTGTCTGGGAGTTAATTTGCGTGTGAGTTGTTCTCATTTAAGGGTTAAGGGGCAGACCATGTAGTCAGTCTGAGCCAAACATCATTGTTTTAAAAATATCAATTATCTGCAATTATAGGACCTACTCCAGCAGTACCTTTGCAGTATGCAGAGCCTTCTCAGATATTTTTATTTGCGACCTTCCCTCCCCCAGCTCTCTGTACAGAGCCAAGTTTAGAGTCAGCAAAATTACTTGGAACCAGTACATTTTATCCCCAGCAGGCCAACCAACCACAATTAAACTGTATTACCATGCATTAGGCTTTAAAGGGGTTCCTTTACTGCAGTATATAAAAGTCTGTAAGGAGGGACAGAGAAGGGAAGGAGAGGACAAATATTTCACATGTAATGGATTAAAGTCCTCCCCAGTGTAAGTCCATTGACTTCAGTTGGCTAGGGATGAATACAGATAATTCAGTATCTAACAATCAGCAACTTTTAGTTGGCAACTTTTTTAACCTTTTTAACAATAAGCAACTTTTTTTAGTTGGCAAGAAAAGGAACAATTTAAGTCCAGAGCCTTTTCTGTGCTCTTTCTGTCTGCCTGCCTGAATATTCACTCAGTTGCAGTAGCTCTTTGTGAACAGGAACGACACTCTGCAGGGTTGGCTGTTGGGTATTTTCTGCTGTGGTGCAAGATTACTTCTTATGGTTTTATGATGCAGCAGTAGACTTTAATAGTCTGATACAATTATTCAGATACTGTATTGTGCAGTAAGATCGTTTTTGAACAGCTGCAGAAATGCTTAGCAGAGACACACTCCCTAAAGCCCAGGAAGGGAAGTAAAAGCAAACAAACCACAGCAGCAAGACAAGAGTCTGCGTCTTATTCTGTCTTTAAGCTTGTAAAAAAAGGAGTTGTGTAAGTGGTTGAAAAGTTAATTGGGACAGGGACCATTTTCATTTACTGGTCCATATAATCCACATTAATAACAGGCTGCAAATTCACATTCAGTCACTACTCAGACACAAGTCTTCTTTGGCCAGTGTTGTGACCTGGTGTATGGTGCTTGCCAGGCATTTCTCATTAAAAAGATAGAGATGATGAAATAGGGATGCAGTTATTCTCTGCAGTGCTGATAACGTTCTTTGGTGCATTCCCATTTACAAAGAACATCACAAAATCATATGTTCCTCTGGTTGAAATGGGCAATTTTGTTTCTCGTAGCTTCAACCTTTCCATTTTGGAATTATGCCTTAAGAAAAATACCATTTCCCTCCCAAGCCATGATAACCCATGTTTCTGTGTTACCCTGTGTTGCAAGTAATTAATTTCCCTGCCACAGTCCTGGCAAAAATCTTTTGGCTGATGCAACACATTGTGGCTTAGCTGATGCTCAACTTTAAGTCTCTCTGTACAAAGGGATATTCAGCTGCACTGTCTATTTAGCTTTAATAAAGAGTGCTCATAAACACATAAAATTTTATGGAATCTCTTAATAGCTATCTGGTTATCAAATCGTCCCTCCAGCTCTGGACTCAGGAGGATCTGGCAGTATAGCAGAGTGGGAGAAGTACTCTTGCTTAGTTTGGCCTTTGAGAAGGATCCCTGCTTCTTTTTTTCTGCAGACAGGGAGTTGGTGGGGGCTCAGTAGGCTCTGCTAACTGGCTCCCCCACTGTATCACAGCCACTTTTCTCTTAAGACACAGTTTGAACATTTCCTCAGCATTTTCTTCCAGGATGACCCTGCAGATGAAGTCAAACTGGGACAATGTTTTGTACTAAATACAGTGTGTGGTATGTTGGGAATCCAGTGGATGAAAAACTGCTTGTTCAGTTTTTACTGATGCTTCAGTAAAGTTGCTTCAGTGCTTCAGTGAAGTTGCTCTTGATTTGTAGCCAGATGACCAAAATCAGAATCAGACCCTTGCTACTCATTTCTAGGGGAGCAGGACTAGGCCTTATGTGCTCTTGTGCTCACTATATAGCTCAGTCTCACAAGTCTCACAGCTTTGATTCATAGAGTTCTCTTTAATTTGGTACATGCAGGCTTCCAGACTAGATCACATAGCAGCAGGATAACAATCCTCAGGAGAGCATTTCAGTTTGAGAAATTCATGAAGAGGGTGACTTTGCTGCTTACTTGCAATGACACTTGTGGAATAGGAAAGTGAAGAAGTGAATGAAACGGAATTGCCAGCCTGTTCCAAAATGTATGCTTTGTAATACAGCAGGTGACAAATAGCATCCTCAATAACATAGTTCTAGTAGTTGTGCTAGTTTTTGTCAGGTTATTGTTTTTTTCTCACTGTAATCTGTCTTTTCACATTTAGGGCAAGTTTGTCTTACCTGTGTGCACCGCACTTGTGAGCTCTGAAGTACTCCTTTTTGCCCTTCTTCAGAGGTTTCCACAGGCTTTGCCTAGGGTGGAGGTAAGCAAGAGTAACAGAGCCTCTTTCTGCCATGTGGCAGGGAAAAACTTTGAATTCATCCCTTTCTTCCTCCTATCTTTGGCACTCTGACCAAGTGTTGAATTCACAGTGTGCAGGTCACTTCCTCATGGACCAAAACCAGGTTTCTTCCTGTTGCTTTTCTGATCCATAAAAAATCTTATGTGCCTCCTGACATGGGAAGGGTTGCAAAGCAACAACCTTGCCTTCTTTCACCAGGAATGAGCTGTTCTCCTTTTGTCTGAGGCATTTTAGTATATATTTGGGTATATAGAAGCTGAGGGAAAAATATGTGCTTGACGGTAGCTATAGTGAATCATATGTGTATGTGTATGTATAGAATGACAAGTAGGAGCTCTGCAGCAAGAGAGGATCAGAAAGTGGTCCTAGAAGAAAAATAATGAGCTTCCTGTTTTGAGGACAGCAGGACTTTTTGCCCCCTTTCTATGGAAGACTGGCTTCCTACCCCGATAGTAACAAGAGAATTGAAAACTGAACTCTTGATGCTCTTCACCCCATCCTAATTTCCACACAAATGCATATTTGCAAAGGACAATATTGACTTGTAATGGTAGGTGAACTGTCTTTGCAGAAGAAAAATTACCTTATTCTGAAGCTGAGTAAGGGATTTTAGTGAGATTTCATGTTGAAGACAGTTGGAGAAATTTGGCTGTATCCTAAGAACAGAACAAAGCAAAGGTACCTGACGTACATCCTCCTCCTAGTCCATGTCATATTGCCCTTGCAAAAGTTTCCCAGAGTATGCAGATCATGACCTAGACTTTCAGCCCTAGTGAAGTAAAGAAGGTACAAGAAGCTACAAACTGAGGATCTGTACGTTCTTGAGGGAGCATGGAAAACCAAAAGTGAAATAAATCTTAGAGACTCATGTTCTTAGTGCTACTGGAAGGTGTCCTGTAAGTACAGTTTGCCTTCCAAAAATCCTGGGGTTAGGATGCAGTTACATAAGGGATGAGATGTGTGAAGGAGAAGGGAAAATCGTAGTAACGTTGCTTTGCTACTTCTAGTGAGATTGCAGGACTGCGACCACATAAACTGTTTGAATGGATAGATATGAAGGCACTGCAGTTGATTAGAGAGCTAGGTATTAATGCATCCTGATTTCAGATTAGTTAATTTGCTTTGGTGGGTGTTCATTCTATCTTCACTGCTTCTTTTAAAAGGGTTGGTTATTTTCTGATGTATTTAATTTCAGTGCCTTAAGATTCTGTATGTTTGTACGTTCACAATGTTAGTGTTTGTGGGAGTAGGCTTGAAAATGGTGCTTTCAGTAACAAAAAACAGTCATGTGTGCAGATCCAATAATTTAGTGCCTTGTCCAAGAAATTCATCTGTTTCTGTTTCATCAGATGATCTAACTGCCAACAATTGCCAAAAAGTTGTTCAGTAGCAGTCATATTCATAGCTTTTATGTATTTTCTTCCTGAAACTTTATGGCCCATTTGAGCCTGGAGAAATCGTCTAGGAAATAGATCTCCAACAGAAAATTTTCAAAGCTTTCTTTAACCCTTTTAAGGGACTCTATGTGTATATATTTTTATGTTTTGTGCTGTCATGATTAGATTAAGTAAAGGATCATGAAGAATAGTGGTCCTGTTCAGCTGTGCACAGTGTGAACAGTCACACTGGAAACAGTTATGCAGTAGTTCATGAAATAGGAACAAATAAAAGTTTAGTCAATAATAATAATAGGGTCCATATTGGCCAAGTTCAGTTTGTAATGGTTTGTATTGAGTAGTGAGTTACCTGATTAATCAGATAACTAAATCTGAGGAGCAGGCAAATTGCAGTTTTCTTAAAAGGGCAGATAATATTCTATATGGTGCTCACTCCCTCCTTATTCCAAGGACAATAATAGTAAAGGTTGTTTTACCCACCTGAATTATGACCTGAAGGAACTACAAGAAGAGGTGAGAGAGTAAGTAGTCAATGGCAACTCAGTTCTTGGTTCCTCCTATGAAGCCTGACAAAAATATTGCGGCGACAGCCCCATTCTGTCATTTGCTGGGAACTGAACTATGATCCTGAACTTGTTTCAACAGCCAGCTGAACAATTAATTGTAAGATGATGACTTTTGATCACTAGCTATCCTGACATTATGGTAGCAGGGAGGAAGATTTGATGCTCCACTTCCACCTTGTCAATGAAGTTCAAGTCCATGAATCATACACAGTAACTCTAGCTGCATGCCATACGGACTTTGATGATCTAGAAACTGACAACTGCCTCACCTCAGTAGTGATGTTGAAATCTGTTCCTGAGTACCACACCCCATGCAAATGCTCACAGTGTGTTTTTTTCCACAAGCATCCATAACACTTAATCCATCCTTGTCAGTGCACAGCCCTTTGAAGAAGCTTCAGATGTTGCACTTACTTTTGGATGAACACCAAGTTCTGTCCTCCCTTGCACTGAAACTGGCTGTTCTTCCTAGACAAGACTGAAGGATTTTCCCCTTAACTTCATAACAATTAACTAATTCACTTGTAACAGAGTTAAGTGACTATCCCTAGTTTGGGGATATGTATTTTTCCCATCCTTCCTTCATTTTTCTCAGCTGTTAGAACTGTACTGCATGACTCACTCACTTTATTGCCTTCCCCAGTCTACAGCAGTCATAGCTAATGGCTGCTCAGCAGCATAAATGAGCCCCTTTATCTGCCCTGCATAACCTTATAACCCCAGGGAAGACTCTAGCTGCATGTATGTAAATTATGTATATGTTCACCATTATTCTTAGTTCATGTTTTCTTTAAATCTTTCATGAAGTTACTTCAGTTATTTAATTTTGAATTTCCAGGTACACTTTTTCACTTTTAGCCTCTAAAAAGACTCTCTGAAACTGTGCCCACTCTACATTTGAAGCCAGTTCAGGGATTCTTATCACTCCTTTTTACCGCTCAGTGTTGCCTTCACTCTTCATGTGACAAGGCAGATAAATTGATATGAAGTGAGGTAAAGGGCATACTGCAATGGCCCAGTTTGCCTGAATGCAATCTTTCTGTTACTGGTCTTCCACAGAAGGTCCTGTTCAATGCTGTGGACATTCCTTTAATTTCATGAGCATCAGTGCAAGTTTCTTTCCTTTACTAAATGTTATTGAATAAACAAGCCGGCTAGAAAGTTTCATGACCTTTTACGATTTATTCACAAACATGTAAAATAGAGCTATTGCTCAATGGGATGACACTCACTTGAAGCCAAGTCCTTTGACTGCCATTCTTGTAGGAATAAGAGTAGTTGACTTATTTCTTTCACTTCTTTGTTAGAGTTTAGGGGGCCTATAAGGATGCTGGAGAGGGACTCTTCATTAGGGATTGTAGTGGTAGGATAAGAGGTAATGGATTCAAACTTAAATAGGGCTAGATCCAGTTAGATATAAGGAAGAAGTTCTTTACTGTAAGGGTGGTGAGGCACTGGAACAGGCTGCCCAGGGAAGTTGTGAATGCTCCATTCCTGGCAATGTTCAAGGCCAGGTTGGACAGAGCCTTGGGCAACATGGTTTTGTGTGAGGTGTCTCTACCCATGGCAGGGGGGTTGGAACTAGATGATCTTAAGGTCCTTTCCAACCCTAACTATTCTATGATTCTGTGATTCTAAGATTTGGATCCGCCTCGTCCAAATCCTATGGAAGCCAATGAATTTTTTTTAATTTAGTTTCTAACTTGTGGGATATGGCTTACACTCAGCTTCAGTGGCTCATGAGGACTTCAATTATTTTTATGCTTTGAAAAGTAAGCCCAGTCACAAGTTGTGGCACCTCCTTGAAACTTGAATTTTCACAGTGATAAAGAAAATTCTTACAGTGGATGTTGAATGAGTAGGGCCTATCTGCAGTTTAACTCTCACAGGTGCAGAGAGTGATAGCAATGGCATGTATTCCTGATGAACTTTATATCAGCTAGAGATAACTTATCAGAATAAACAGTGACGGAGCAAAGTTTCCATCTAGCAAGTTCATGACATCTTATAAAGCAGCAAACTTTATTTTTCACTTCTGCACTGTTGTGCAATAGTTTTAACAAATTTCTTAGGGAATTACAGTTCATTGTATAACACAGGAAGGAAAGAAGGAAGCAAGCAAGCAAGGAAGGAAGGAATGAAAGAGGGAAGGAAGATGGTGTTGATATTGTAATGTCTTTTTGCAGAATGAGTGATGGTTAAAATGTACTAACCAAGGGTTTTCTTAGTCCTTTATCAGTTTGGTATACATATGGGCAATGGTGGAGGATTAGGACAGGTTATAATGAAACATGGTTTAATTTATCCACTTTTGTTATGGCATCAGTGCTCTAAATGTAGCAATCTTTATTAAAAATGAGTACTGTTATTTGATATTTTAACTGAAGTCACTACATGTTCCAACTTAGCTACATGCTTTAAAAGCTTGCAATAAGTCAGACTTGTCACAGCACCTAAAACTGGATATATATGCTTAACTGTGGAGTCGCATTAATGTCAATAATGTGTATATTGTGCACAAATTTAGACATGATCATAACTTATTGCAAGATTCAGGCTTATGTTGGAGAAGTAGTAATTTATTTTTTTACTTTTACTACTACTTTAAGTTAGAAGAGAGGGTAAGGGGAAGATTGAAAGGTGATACTCTATGCATGCTGAGCCCTATTATGTACTGCACAACCCAGTCATGATTGCCATTACATTTGTGGAAATACCTGAAGGAAACTATGGAGAGATTTGGGTAGAAGGACTTCAGGCATTTACAGAAGCTCCCTGTGTTAGTCTTATGGAAGGTGGGTGAGTTGAACTTCTCCCATACTGCTTAACTTATTCCTCACAACCTTCAGGCATTGACTTACGCAATTCAGCAGTGTTTGTTGTGATCATGTTGCAAGTTCTTTGATAATTGATATTCTTCCTGAAATCCAAATCCTTCAGGCAGGTGAATCTGTGAGAATTTCTCTTGGTAATCCTTTGTGCTAATAGGGGAGGAGGGAATTAAAAATTGTGGCTGAGTACAGCCCTAAAGGTCAAGCCAGCAGCATATCATGAGAAACAACACTCTCATTTGAAAAAGGAAAATTCATTATAAATACTTCCACTTTCAGACTTTTCTTTCTCTAGACCTGGCTTTTTTTCCTAACTGGTTTACTTCCTGAATCAGTTACTTTGGTTTTAGCTTGGGTCAAAGGTTTGGCAACTGTTTCCCCATATTTTTATTTTAATTAGGTCATCCATGATTTTTATATTATTTATTAAAATAGTATTTGAAAACTGCAAATTCTGAAAGGCCTACTTTTCTGGTCAGTACAGAGTGCTGTCACGTTAGATTGCTCTCAATTGAAATTAATTGTATCATGCCTATAGACCTTGGAGCAGTCTTGTAGGTATTAGATTCTTAGACATCTGTGGTGTTTTATTATTGATTAAAAAATGAGAGAAATCACATGGCTTAAGACCTTGTGTTGGGATTTATGAATTACTTCTTTTCCTATGTGACCCTTGGCAGGTCATTGAATCTGTCTTTCAGTTTCCCACCCGTGAAGCAGGGAATAATGATGATTTTCTGTTGCTGCTCTTTGTCCATCATGCCTACTTAAATAGTTCACTCTTTGGAACAGGTCTTGTTACTTGCCAGTGCAAAGAAATCTCATTCTGAGTTAGGATCTGGAGCTGTAATACAAATAATTAATATCAGCATTAAACAGTCAAAGGTATTACATCCAAGATGCATTTGGCCTGAGGCCACACAGTTCTTAAAATGATGGATTTTTAATTGATTATTTGGAATGAGGCTTTTTCTCAGACTAGCTAAATCGCTAAAGACCCACGCATGCTAGCTATATTTAGAGGCGAGGAGGTGGCAGAATAATTCTTAAAGTGCTCTGTTTCTAATAACCCAGGTGAGTGACAATCTGTGAGTGCTGCACCTTTTAAAACAAACATGACTCACAGCACCCAGGTGGCAAGCATGTGCAGGTTAGAAATTGCATTGAACTGTCCACATTCAAGAACCAGTAAAATACAGCCATAATCATAAACATTCAATTTCATAATTTCAGGTTAGTACAAGAGTATAGGCGTACTAATGGCTGGGCATCTATAACAGCAAAATTCAAAAAGTCTTTGTAAAGTCTGTGTGGGGTTTCAAGGTGAGTCTGGAGTAAACAAGGCAATATTTTAATCCCAGAGCACACCCTGATGCTTTCAGAAAGCTGAAATGTACCTGGAGTATCAGGTATTGCTATGAATTTTGCAGAAACTGTATCTTTACAGGAATAAGATTATACCCAGTGTCCATATCAAAGGAAAAATGTAAATAGCCTTCTAAATGCATTGATATTTAATTCCCATTGAAACAGGCCCCCCCCTCAAATTGCTGTTTCCTAGGCATTTCTTGTCCCAGTTATTAACACCCATGAATGATCTTGCTCTCTCTCAGAACATGTACGTGATGAAATCCAGTTAGAAACTGCCAGGGAGGTGTAAGAAAGGAGTAAGTACCACCCTTTTCATATCTTTGACCAAAGCTAAAAATAAGCAGCAAAACAGGGACAAACTGGTTTCCCAGTGGGAGAAGGATCCCTCTGTCTTCTTGAAATATGCTTTATGTCACTTGTGCTCCAGGGGACAATGGGCCCAAGTGACTTTTGTTTTGTGTCCTAAGCTTGTCACTGACCTTGGCACCCAGCCACATTGCGCTGTTTTCTGTGAGATTACCCAAGGCAAGCTCATTTCTGGGAATCTAAAACAGAATTGCCAGGAGCTCCCTGTGGTGCAAGAACTTTCTTTCATCGGGAGCTGCAAAGTTGAAGGCACGCTTTGGTCTTGCCTGCAATAACAAAGCTCGCCAGGCTCTGAAATAGCTGCATGTTTGTTCCAGCACATTATCATTAAAGAAGTTAATGACTACATGAGAAATAAAGGCAGTTCTAACTATTTGCCTTCTCAAGGAGGTTTTATTAGAAATTATATATGGCCCTTCTTTCCACAAATCACTGACTCTTTTTTAATAGTTCCCATTTTAATTTCCAAGAATTTGCATTCATAGAGCATGAAGTAATGTCTTTGTGTAGTTTGCCAGTTCATGCAATACATGTAACTACACTGAAAACAAGTTAGGTCAAAGACATAAGGCTTTGGCTCAGAATTTCCTTGCCTCTTGCTTCCTTTGGAGCAAACACAATATTGATTTTATATTTGTCACCCAGTTTTGTTTCTCAGAACCCAGTTCTGTTGTTGAACCAGTGGCAGAAGAAAGCTAGGCATAATACCTGCTTAAAAGCACATGCACACCAAGCTTGACTACTGCTAATGAATTCTCCTCATGTCAAAATATCAGGTAAATGTTACTCAGTGGTTTGCCCCAGACAAGGAAACTGTGCATTTTAAAACATCTTCATAAGGACTTGAAGGAGTCTGATAGCCTGGAAAATGAAGACCCAGCACCCATAGCAAGAAGTTGGTAGTGGAAGCTGTTCAGCGTCCTCCCGCCTATCTGCGAACACGCTTTCAACTCTGACCCACTTTACTGGGTGGTGGCTCATATAAAGCTTTGTCTTTTTAAGATTACATGTGTAAATAACTGTACAAAATTTATATGTAATCTCTTTCATCAAGGTAAATAGGTTGCCAAGCTCCGAAAGTACCAGGGTGTAATAGGTATAAGGTTCATCTGGTTTCTGGGGGTGCTGTACAAGTGAAGATAGGCTTAATAAAAGTACGGGAAGACTGAGAATTAGTAATAGCTGCAGTGTGTAGTGCTTTACATAATATCTCTTTTACTGGCAGTATGTCATTCAAGTTATTGCCTAAGATTCAGATTCTGTTCTACTTTAAGAAGTTCCTTTATTTCCACACCACTACAGTTAGCTATTTGTTTGCAGCTAATCAAATTAACCTACTCATTGTCTTTGTTGGGTTCAGCTGGTTAGTTTACAGCGGCTGAATCACAGAATCATCGAATAGTTAGGGTTGGAAAGGAGCTTAAGATCATCTAATTCCAACTCCCCTGCCATGGGTAGGGATGTGAATATCTGAAGTATAAAATTTATCGACTTTTCCAAACATTTTTTCCTCAAAATTATTAATTCAGTATGTAACTTTAATTGTCTGTGTAAATATCCAGTTACTTTTTATATATTTTCATGTTCCTGGCTTCCAATAGGAATGAATTTCAGAGTTCAATTATATGCTGGGTATTGTTTTTTCAGGGTTTAGATTTTATTCTTCCTAATGGTATTGAATTCAAATGGTCTTCTGATTCTGTATGAAGAGCCAATGAGAAAATAAGCTCCCTGTATCTTAGGCACTGATACACACTTTCAGGGCTACTCATTTTATAAAGGGCAGTCTTACTATCCATCCTTAAATAAGAGACAACAGTTTCAGGGATAGATGTAGTGATTAGCAGATGAATCATACTTACAGTTCAAGTTAATATTCTCAGGCTTTTTTCTTCCTTAATATTTGCTACTATTGCAACCAGCTTCCAAGAAAGGCTTTCCATCTGCTGCCTATGATACCCACTTTAACTGCTACAGTGATCCTTGTCTTTCAATCACACTGGCTCCAAAGTCCAATAGAAAGAGCAGAAGATTTCTAGTGACTGCAAAAAGCCTGCAGGTCTTGGTGAAGTGCAGTGTAAAAGGGACGGTTTTCTTTATTTCCCCCCCTTCTAACTCAGCCTGTTAAGGTTTGGCGTTGTTTCCAAACTGCTTCCGTCCCTCCGTCCAGGATTTAGTATTATTAATATATGTAGAAAAAGTATAATACGCAAAGTGACCTTTTCTTCTAAACCTAAGATTCTTTCAGTGCCTGTGTATTACCTTAAAGTTTATATTTAATAGGCTGTTGCCCTGTGTTGTAGTTTCTGTTTCCTGCAAGAACTAAGTTGCTTCATCCGCCTGCCCCCATCATTAAGGACTTTTCTCCTGAAATCATATCCCGTACAAACCATTAGTCTAATCAGTTCAACTCTCAAGGAAACTAATAAAACAACAGTAATCTGAACCTCAGCCTCCCTTCAAGTGCCAGCCTATGCCAGAGGGCTTTAGAGTTCATGCCGTTCTGTGTAATGAGTTCTGCCCTGGGAGGATGGAATAAATACAGCTTGATAGCTGATGAACATTTGAGAGTCTTTCTCCTGAGCAGGATTGTGATTTTCCTGCATTTCAGTAAAATACTTAAAAGCTAATTTAGTCAGTGTATTGGCGGTGGTCAGATGTGGATGCTTGACCACTAAAAACTAAACTGGCAAGCTACACACTCCTTTCTCCTTAAAGTCACTTAAGAGAAGGGGAAATTATTATCTAGAGTGAGCTGTCAACCTTTATGCCAGCTTTTCTCCTGATATGATTTATAAAATAGCTAAGATAACCTCTGGTGGGGGGGCTTTGCAATGGAAATAGCAAGTAATTCTTCTCTAATGAACATAACACTGTCACAAGTTTAAAGTTCAAATCTGAGGTATGAAGGTTTTGGGGAAAAAAAAAAAGCCTGTAAAATACTAATGTGACAGCATATGTGTTCCTTGCCTGCACAATATATGAAACAGGAAAAACAGGCAAACTTTATTTTTCTAATGAGATTTAAGATATTTTTCAGTCTTTATTAGACAGAAGTTCCTCAATGCTGGTTGGGTTTTTGATGCCTTTTTGGGTTTTTGCTATTTTCGCTTCACACTTTCCTCGATTGAGATGAGGCATTTTTCTCAGCACAAGTTGTGCGCCCTTTGGTCCTTCAGCACTCCAAAATGTACTGTCACGATTGGCACTCATTAAATAAGCCTTTGTTGGTAGCTGCAGCCAACAGGCAGAAGGCTGAATGGACTACAGGAATTTAAAATCCTGGAGGAGGCTTGTCCCGACCCGCATTTAGAAATATCAAATGAGGATTTATTGTAGAACTCATTTCTTGCCACTCTGTTAAAAAAAAAAAAAACCTTCACACCAAAAAACAAGGAAAAAAGGAATCCCATTGCTATCTGGCAGCTTTCACTGGCATCTAGCTAACTTCAAAACTGCTTTAAAAATAAAACCAGATCTTTCCTAAAAACTATTAAATGCAAACTGAAAATAACAAAAGAAATTAGGAAGTTGATAAATCAATGACAATCAGACTAACCTACCCCTGAACTTACGCAGCATATTTCTTATTATGAGAGCTGTATGAATGCAATTTAGATAATCAGTGAACCATACTATCTGCAAGTTTGCTGAGGCTGATAGCTTTTCACTGGCTGGTAAGTATCCTTCTGTGTCAAGGCTAAAGTTGAGCTAGATCCTTGCTATCAGCTGAAATAAAAAGAATCGGCAGAGTAGAAAAGGATAGTGAACTAAATCTTCACAAAGCTGTAAAGGCACTTACAGTAATTCTGCTTATTAGGCTCACTTTCTGAAGGTACTTCTCACACAGAAGCTTTGTATTAGTAGGAAGCTCACATGTACTAACTGCTGGGTGCACTGCCTGATTGGAAATTATCATAGAATCATAGAATTGTAGAATAGTTAGGGTTGGAAAGGAACTTCTGATCATCCAGTTCCAATCCTCCTGCCATAGGCACGTATACCTCCCACTAAACCATGCCACAAGAGGCTACGTCCAACCTGGCCTTGAACACCGCCAGCGATGGAGCATTCACAACTTCCCTGGGCAACCCATTCCAGTGCCTC
>JANRGW010015730.1:0-38258 GCA_024733675.1 Psilopsiagon aymara
CACACAGTACTCCAAGTGAGGTCTCACAGAGCAGAGTAGAGGGGCAGGATCACCTCCCTCGACCTGCTGGTCATGCTACTTTTGATGCAGTCCAGGATATGGTTGGCTTTCTGAGCTGTGAGCCCATACTGCCAGCTCTTGTTACCATTAACCATTTTTTGTCAAGGAAAGGAAAAGTCAGTCTGCATATGTCAAATGAATCTTAGGGTAAAGCCATAGACCATAGTCATGGAAAACTGTCACTGTATTAAAAATTGTGATTTCTCCACTGAAAATGGATCTGAAAGAATTTGCCTTTCAAGGGAGCATATGGTGCTGCAGTCCAACTGCTGTCACTAGCTGTAGGTCAGCAACTGTGGGAAAGTCTGCACCAGTAAATAGTTAGACATTTGACATAGGCCGTTTTTCCTTTCTCCCTCTCTCTGTCTGCATTCCATATAAAAAACTATATGCACATATTCTATATATATATATGCATTTAATGACATATATATATGCATTGAATTGACTTTCTGTAAGACAGTGTAAGGCACTAATCAATCAATAGTCCCCACCATATTAGGATTAACAAAACATTCACTTACTCTAAAGAACAAACAGCTGGTACCTGGGAAATGTTGCTGAGATTGTCATTCTTATTCTGGGATGCTTGTCAGAATCATCAAAGAGTATAAGAAGCCTGGATATCAGGTAGGGACTCTTCCATTTTCTGCTGATCTGTAAGTCTTATCTCTGACATGGCTTATCAGCACAGCAGGGAGACAGCAGAAGACCTCTGCTTCCTGTAGGATTGACCCTCACCTTTTCTTTTTTCCCTAAGTTCCTGTATCTGTCACACCTGAGTTGAACAAAATCGCTGAAGGTATTGATTTGATGAAGACACTTTAGACAGAAACCTCAAAGGGCCTGGATATTTAGTAACATTCACTGACTTACATGCGGTCATATTAGCTTTGCATCTTCAGTTTTCACTCAATGGAAAAGCTGTAATACAATAATATTTTTTACATAGTACATGGGACCGGTAACGGGTTGGATAATAACTGGAAGATGTTGCTGTGCTGATGTTAGGCAGACCTTGTTACTCCTCCCCAGAACACTGGAGAATTGGCAGAGGGAGCAAGAAGGACGTCTCAAATACCTATTCAACTAGAAAAATTACACCTGGAAAATTACACCTACAGGTCAGGAGAGGAGAAAAGTGTATGATGAGCATTCAACAGATCTTTAATCGCTCCTTGGTATGTAGAAGTACGCACTTAAGTACTAGTACCTCAGTATGTAAAAGCATGGTTTAAACACAGCTTTAGAAACATAACAAAGAGGTAAATTCAAAATGGGATGAAAAAGTAATATAGGCAAATTTTCTTGCTATCAGTCTTTGATTTTTAGGAAAAGGAGTATGATCAATGCAATATGTCTGATTTTTCAGGAAGTCATTTAATACTACGCACTGCTATTTAAACCAGTGAAGACATAGATGAAACCTTGCTACAAGGATAAAAAGGCATTCTGGAAAAGTCTGAAACAAAATTAGGTCATTTATTTAACAGAATGAAGATTGGTAGGTGAGGTTATGTTTTGTCTATAAATCTGTCATGAGAAACAATATACAATGGAAAAGAGCAGTTTACACAGAGCAACTGTGTTGGTGCAAAAGCCAGTAAGTAGGGTGCAGCTGGATTTAGTTAGAAGAATGACTGTAACCATTTGAGGATGGGATTCTGTGTGTGGTCTTTCAACAGTTATGAAATGCCAAAATTGAGCTAATTGTAAAAAAGTATTTGAACAGTTTGCACACAGTATTTCAGGGTTCTGTGAAAGCAAGAATTGGACTTGGTTAAGAAGACCTTTTCCAGCTAAGTCATATATGCCATAAATGTGGCATTTTGTGGTTCTGAGAATGATGAGGTCAAGCCTATCAGCGGTAATTGCAAGGCGTTTGTTGGCATTACAGTGATTTTTCAGACATTATTCCAATTTTGCATGAATTTATGCTCACGTTAATCAATGTTTCAGGGCATCCAGACCATTAACTGTAGCCTCCATGTCTCATTAGTGACCAATTGCACAATGTACATGTTTGCAACCTAGATATCTCCTTGCACAGTACTCAAATATTCCTTATAATAAGCTAAGAGGCATGCAGGGAGCATGGCTTATCCTGAGGTAATATATGTATTTGTCTTGTTTAAATTCATTCAGGCTTGTAATGTGCTCATCCATTCCCCATTACCTGTTTGTATTACAAACAGTAATCCCCCTTAATCAAGAAGCTGTAGCAAAGTAATGCAGTTCTGCAGCTGCTCTCAGTATTGCCTCTTAGAAAAGATCAATACACCTGTGTGAATGTTTTTACCCATTTCTTCCCTTTCTGTATACTTCTCTTTTTTTTCAGGGTATTAAGTATTGCTTTTAAAGCTTATTAATTTTAAAAATTGATAGTTTTGTTTCAAATCTTTGTTTGTTTCTTCTTTTTAATTCAATACAATATCTCAGACAGTCTTAAGAGATAACTGAAGATATTCTTGTCTGGAAGAACAGCACAGCTGAGTACAGAAAAGTAAAGGTTACAGGGGGAGGTAGATCTTACCTATCAGACTTTGAAGTCAGGAAGTGAGTCATTTGTTTATGGCATTATTCAATGTTAGCAAATGGTATTAATCATAACAGCAAAGCAGTTCACCCCAAGGAAGTATATCCACATTTACTTTCATAACACTTTTGTCAAGATTCTGGTTGTATTACTGATGGGTCTGCTCCCTGTGATTTTGGTAATTTGTAATGCTATCCTGTTTTATGAATAATTACAACAGGTAGTTTTGGTATTTTTGCTACTATTTAATTTTCTCTTTTAGATTTAATTCTTATATTATTTGTGAGTTGTGTTTTGGAGGGTTTTTTTACAGTAGGGTACAGCTTTCATGCTGGTTTATGGAATTAATGCAATCACATTAGTTTCCCCACCACTGTATTTTCTGAAATAAACCTTTTTTTTCCCCAAAGAGTCTTTTAGGAACCCCTTTTTTTGTCTCTTCCCACTCTGAATATAAGAGAATTTCATGGGGTATAAGTACAAAACTGGCATATGATGTCTTACCGTGAAAGTTTTCATCATGTTTCTCCTTAGTCACAGTAAAATTTTACTGATTTTGGAGATGATGAAGTAGGGTTTTACCCTTTTTCTTTTCCTGACATGGTTTAGTACAAGGTGGCATCTTCTGCATGCAACATTGCTGGGGAAGATGCCAGCTGCCCCAATCTACCCGTAGCTCCATATGACTGTATCTTGTCCTCTTCACATTTGCAGGCATTTTTTTGTTTCCAATCTGCATCATTCAGACTCAGTCGTATCATCACAGACTGGTTTGGGTTGGAAAGGATCATAAGGGTCATTCAATTCCAACCCCCTGTCATGGGCAGGGACACCTTCCATTAGAGCAGGGTGCTTCAAATCCCATCCAACCTCGCCTTAAACACTGCCAGGGATGGGGCTGCCACAGCTTCTTTGGGCAACCTGTTCCAGTGCCTCAGCACCCTCACAGTAAAGAATGTCCTTATATCTAACCTAAATCTCCCTTGTGTAAGTTAAGTCAGGTTAATGGAAATAAAGAGGCTAAATCAGCTCTTTCATATTGATGGGTATTTGGGAAAACACACGAGCCCTCTAGCTGATAGGTCGGTACTCAGGGGACTTTTGGAAGGAGGAAATTTATAAACAGCTGGAGGCAGGTAGGAATCATTTGCCAGCAGAGTCTGTAAAAGAGGAGAATCTGCCCAATGTAGACACAGGGTCAGTCAAGACCACCAAACTGGCTTCCCAGTACTGCCATGCCTAGGAAACTCTAGAGGAGGTCAGCCCTGTACTTTGTTTCCTCATGTTAATTCATGTCTTTAAGAGCTGGAAGCAGGCTAAGCCAGCATTACCATTAAGAAGATATGGCTAATCAATATTATATGCTCAAGTCCCAAGAGATAATACTACACTTGGTAAAAAGCAGAAGCAAGTAAAAGCAATGAAGCTAAAATAATAAGTAAAAATGGACCCAGGGCAATAATTTTGGGTATATAATTGTGGAAATTGAATAAATGTCTGAAAATAAGATCCTCCACCACTTGCCTGAATCAATAAAATAGCTAAATGAATTAGCTTAGCTATTAATAGAAAGTAGGTTTTGCTTCTTTGCTTAAATATTTGTGGAAGAAAGAGGATTCCAATGCAGGGAAGGGTGGGTTTTCTTCACCTTGACAGAATCATTTTGTGCCTAAAACATGAGAAATATCTTGAAACATTTCTGTGCTGTACAAAACAGAAACTCCTACAAAGCTATCAAGGTTAATGAGACATATGCTGCTCTGCTGGGCAAGTGGGGCTGTGCAAGTCGGAAACCTGGGTGAAGTGACGTGCCCAGCTCTTCCAAGATTTTACACTGTGCTGCCAAGGCAGCCCATGTGTTGTGAAATGCATGGTTGAGATCTGACTCTCTGTTCTTTATTTGCCTTGCTCTTCCTTAGACACGAGTAAATACAATGCTTTCCAAGATGTTAGCTCAGTGTGCGCCTTAGGGATTCTAACAAAGCACCGCAAACAGTCCTGTTTAGTTCAGGGATGCATCAATTCAAGTAGAGGGGAGAACAGATTTTTGAGAATACAGTAAAATTCAGTGCAGGAAAAAGGTTCCCAAAACCTTGGAAAGGGTTGTTATTAAAAGCTGTTGAGTTGCTTGCAGTTTTCTTCAATAGTTGGAAGAAGCTCAAGAGGTTACCAGCTGAGAAAGTCCAGGATGACACCTCATTAACCAAGGACAAGCTTTAAGGGAACAAGCAGAATGACACCTCAGTGGGATATATGGTCCTTGTCACTCACTAATACCTTGATTTATTTTAGTACTTCTCTTTTTTTATGAGGTCTGAATTCCCTGAAACTAAAGCTTCTAGAGACTAATTTATATTAGGATTATATTCCCCATGACTAAGAATAGAGCACGGTATTAGTCTCCTGAATGTATTGTGGGAGGAAGATATCTTTTCAGGTGTGTATATATATATACATTCACAGCTAACACAATATGAGAGCTGTATCTAATGGTGCAGGACATGGAAGACACATTATGTTGCTGTAATAAAGCAAATGAAAATAAAATTAATGGTGATGTTTAGGCAGTGAGGCCAGCTACAGAACAAATGTACAGGGTGGAATTTTAATGTGACAGGCACAAGTGTAAATACCCATACATTGATAAAGCAAAACAACCAATCAGTGCTAAAGAGTAAAGACATTAATGGCCCGACTGTGCCAAAGTTTTAAAGGCCAAAGCAGTGAGTAAAATCAGTAAATTTGCCGGTGTCATTATTTTTGAAAGGTTCCTGGAAAACTGTGTTGAAAACATTCCAATAAAAACAAGCAGATAAAAGTCAATCTAATGAAAACTAATAAAGTCTAAATAAATCTTCCCTTCCCCAGTGTTGGGTTTTTTCATTTCCTTTGAGTGAGCGCAGTGGAATTCTATTACTGATAAGAAATAGTAGCTTAACTTGTTCTCTTGCTTGGTGTATCGTGAACAGAGCAAGGCCCTTTGAGCAACACTTTGCCCAATAAATAAGGCACACTACTTCATTGCCTATTGATGGTATCAGAATTGTATGTGTATTTTTTTCCTATAAAGTCCTGAATTTAGCTGATGTTAAATCTAATTGATCTTTTGGACTTACTAAAAGCATAACATTTGCCATACAATATAAGACCCAAAGCCAGCCTTGTCCAGAACTATGTCCCTGGCAATGGAGGAAGGGAAGGAAGAGGAAGAAACAAGAACAGTGAACTGTATCTAATGATAGTGTGTTTGTTTCCTTATATCTTACAAGTTTACTGCAGGCCACAAAGATTTTTCACCAACACTAACTTGCCATGTAAATTCTTGCTATCTCAAACAGCTGTAGAAGTGAAATCCCGATCATCTACAAACAGCAGTCAGGGTACTTTAGCAAAATTGGACTCAAACCAAATATTAAACAAAAAACACATCATAAACAGGCATAGAATAGTAGCCAAAAGCATTAGTAGTTCATGTCTTTTTCTTTCACTTTTTATGTGTATTACAGTAGTTTCAATGGCTTCTAGAGCTGTGGGATGCTCGACACCTGGCAGTAATCTAGCACCCATATCTCTCTACCTCAGATGCCACAGTATGATGAGACCTACTCTTTGTGACTCACAAGTAAATCCATGGAAAAGCAAGAATCAGACCCAACCTTGGTGCTGGTCTGTTCACCTTCATCTCACCTTCACATGTAAATCAGTGGCAACTGGACAACACTGGAAAAAGGGCAGAAATGGAAAACACTCACTGCAGGAAGAAAAGTGTTCTGCTATTATTCTAAAGCAAACCATTCAGCCAAGACATCTCCTGAGGGGAGGCAGAGGGAAAAAAAAAAATCTATATAAATAGCATAAATAATGTTAGCATAATAATAGCATCATGCACATTGCTATCTCAGATGTCCAAGGCAATAAGTTCATGACTTGCTGTAGTGTCGTACAATTTTTGTTCCCATAAACAGAACAAAAGAAACACTCAGAAGGTTTAAGCTGGCCTGGATCTGCTGAAATTATGCCAAATTGCTGCTGATGGAGAATCTGGTCTGGCAGCTATTCCTTTATTATGGTGTCTAGAGTTATTTGACATACCCTTTTTGAAGTGATAAAATTCTGTCTCTGTCTAAAGCCTTCCTAGTCTTTTTTCTTTAGGTTTGGTTTTTAAGCAGTATAGTCTGTTAAAAATGGACAGTTCAAGTTGTACTTTCCAGTTTGAGTTTCTACTTTTCATGAAATCTACTGTCAATTAGAATCAAGCAGTGATGGTCTTGAATTACACAGGAAAGTGAATTTTGATACCTGCTGACAGAAAGAATTGCTATCTCTCTAAAGGTGCCGGCAGTAAAAGCTTTCAAATTAATAAAGAACTGGCCTCTGATGCCGAAGTGCTATATAATACGTCAACATTTCAGTGCTTAACTATACTTGTAAGGATCTGGGCTTTTTGGTCATCATGTTCTCTAAATTCAGTCAAAGCTAAATTCTTTATTATCAACTTAAAAGTGAAAAATGACATTGCTTTGTAAAATTCTGCAACCCTTTCTCATAGAAAAGCTGCAGCATATTTGTTCTATCTATCATAGCTGTTCTTAACTTAAATGACAAAAAGTAACATGAAGGCTTCAGATACGAAATCTCAGCCTTTGTTATTTTTAGATTTAGCAATTACTTGATTTTTACTGTGATTTTCTAAAAGTTTCTTGAGGTTTATTTTCTTGCATTCATTTTTAGTCTCAAATGCCTCTAAGACCTCCAAAAGTCTTCTTGTATGTTCAAGTGTCGTAGTCTTTTAGGCCATTTCTAAAGTGACTTGGGGAATTTAAACCTAAAATTTCAATGTACTGCTTATTTTAATTGGAAAATTCTTTGCTCCATGTATATGCAAGGACTTAAGTCACAGCAGCACATATCTCACCTGTCCTTAATGTTTCTGCATCCACCATGGATCTCATACATTCATGCTATTTTTCTTCATGGCACATGGAGAAACTTAAGTGTTGAGTAATCAGACTAACAGCTCCAGATCATGGCCCATCAAAACTAGTCAATAGGAAACTGAAAAGAGGGGATATATGTGTTAAAACAACCCCTCCCCACTATGTAGGTACCCACTTGGACAATTGTAGAAGGTTTTGCAGGGTTTTGAGTATCTAAATCACTTCAGCAGTAAAAATGCTTTTCACTGGACTCATTAGCCTGAATAGGTGGACAGGGAATTAGTGTTTTCCCATCTATTTTGTTAATGGTGTCTGTATTTGATAAATACACTCAGCTTGGGCCTTGGCTGGGCTTGGGAGCAATTCACACTGTACTAATTCAAGCTGACTCTTCTCTCCTGACTGCACAGAGTGTTGAGCAGAGCCAACTTTAGAAAACAAACCCTTGGAAAAATGGGTATTTGCTTGGGACAGCATGTAGAGCCCATCATGCCAGTCCCAGAACCCTGGAAAATGATCTTACTCTCCCTTCAGCTTGGCCATTCCTCACAGCAGCAGCCCCCTTCCCACATCCAATGGCACTAGCTTGACCTGTCCAGGGCTAGTGGGTTGTATCTCTATCCTTGGGACAGCTAAATTCAGGTCTACCTACGCTGACATGAGATCTGAGCCGGCTCTAAAGAGGAACATGAGCAACCCTTTCCCTCCATCTCATCTGCCCTCTTTCTTACAGCAACTTTTCCAGAGCCACAGCCAGGGCAAACCATTATATCATCCAGTCTGACCTCAGCAATAATATAGGTTACAGTTTGCTCATGCATTTGCCTTTTTAGTTTAATGCACAACTTTATCACTTCCTTAAGTTTGTTAGATCATTGGTGAATCAGGCAATGGGTACGACCTTTGCAGATGGATTTTGATAAGTCAAATTTGGTAAATTTTGCTAATGTTGCACTCCAGCAGCAACAGGTTCTTTGTTCTGCCTTCTTTAAAAGGGCATGAAATTAGTGAATCAGCTGTAACTGTATTTCTTGTCAGAATGTCACAACCTCAGCGTCCTATTAATTGTGTAGAAGCCTTGAAAGTGTGTTACTTACATTCAGTGCTGAATTTAAAGGAAGCTGGAAGTGTTTTTCTGGACTTTAGCACTGCCACTCACCTAGCAAATGCAAAGTTATTAGCAAACAGGTCCTCTGGAATGACCCCATATGCAAAGAAATGTTAAGAAAAGGGACTTTTTCCCAGAGGGCAGCACTACCATAGCAGTTCTGACAGCAGAAATGAAGCATCACTCTTTCTTTAACAGTTCACATTTCAAGCACAGCCATCACTGTAGTATCCAGGCATCAGCAGGAGAACTAGGACAACTGAGATTAAAGAAGCTGATTTGAGCTGCTTTAAATGCTACCTGCATGGATGGACTTCCAATTTTCAGTACAGGTATTTGGTAGGAGGAAGGGAGAGGCATACGCTTCAGGTTTTTTTTGGTGCATAAATATGAAGAAGGTACTGTGAGAAAGTATAGACCTGTAAAATTTGTTATCGTCAAATTATCTGTGTATTTCAATCCAAAGGAAAACCACATCTCCAGAACACGAATTAACAGAATTATCATTCAGTATTTTTAGTATCAAGCAGGGAGCAAGAGCTTGAGCCCTGAACGTCCATCACACACTTATTAGACAATTTTAAAGACATGTTGTGGTTTCAAAATGTCTTCTAGGAAGAGAGTGATTATTAAATCCAGAATAAATCTGCAATCAGTTAAAGTCAGTTCAATTGTAAATGTGCTCTGAAGTCAGAACACAAGTTATAATATCATCATCTGACCAAGCTGTAGTCGTTCGAGTATCTCATGAGCTGATGTTCAGGTTGCAAATAGCTGGCTGCTGTGCTAGAGAGAGTCAGATTTTCAATCCTCTCTTGTCGCTCTCCGGATTGATGTCTAAATCTGGGAGTTACTCCCACACCTCAGATACAGAGCCAGCCTGGGACATGGTTGCTTTTTAAAGGCAAAGCTGCCATTACAGCTGCTGTGATGTAAATCATTCCTATCCTTGGCCTTGCCCAGATATAAAACGTCAAAGAAGCTGAATTACGCTGTGTGTTTTCTGTCTTCTTCAGTGTATCTACCACACACAAAAGAGACCTAGTGACAACCCTTAAAATTGTAGTATTCTGCCTGCATGCAGGTGGCTGACACTGTATGAGGAAGAGAAATGCAAGCTTTTTGGTTTTAAGATCACCTTTCCTATTTGCCAAGGAGAAATGTTAGATTTGTTTTAATGAAATACAAATTAAACAAAGCCTTGCTCAGAAGATGAGCACTTACTAAATAAATTCTGGAGTGGGAGAATAGAATAAATATGACTCACATACAGCAAACTTAAATCCTACGCTGGGATAAACACTTCAAAACTAAACTCCACTTTTAAAAACATTGGTTTGTATGAGCCTCAGCTCCACTGAGGGTTTTGGCTTTTAAATCACTGAGATGTTTAAAGCTATTCTCTAGGTGAAAGAAATGAGCAAGAAACAAGCTACAGAATAAATCTGACATACAGTCTGCATGTAGGTGTCTCTTCTCCTGACATAAAGAATTTCAGCTGCAGTTGGTGAAGTCATAGGTATGTGGGAAGACTGAAGAGTCTTATACCACAGCAGTGGTTCCCAGCTGACTGGCAAAGTACCTACCTAACAAACTCAACAAGTAATGCCAAAGCAGCTCAGCGGAAGGAGTTAAAATGCACCCAGTAAGAAGAAGCAAGAAGAACCAAAGAGAAAAGCCCAAATCAGATCACTCTGCTAAGCCAAACTGAAGGTAGCAGGTGTCCATGCAAAATGTGGGATCTTGGAAATGTCAGATGTTATTATCCAATGAGAAGTTAAAGGGCAGTGAATAAAATGAATTAGTTGTTGTTGCAAAGCATCTAGACCTTCAGTGAACAGAGCCCAATCCTCAGTGGGCTGGGTAAATAGGTGGCTTATTGCGCATACAACAATTTCACAGCTGCTTTAGTTCAGCAGGATTTTACACTAAATGCTTGAGTCATTAGTAACTTCAGTGCATCATCCCACTGCCCCCAACAAGGTAGCTCATTGCTTGGAAGGAGGAATTACACAGTGCAAAACTGCTTTCAATATGCTTTTTGCAGGCTGAAAGATACCTGGTAGCACACTTTAAACCCCCTGAAACTGCAGGAGGGAGTGTCTAACTACTTGACTTTCCACATAGCGCAGAAATGTTCAGGTACCACAATAAAGAGGGCACATATTTACCTAAAATAATATATTAATGCAAGGTTCTGTTAGACCTCAATTTTCAGGACCTGCCTTACACTCTTTAATTTAATACTGATTTGCATTTAGCAGCCCTAATGATTATATAGGTCAAGAAAACTAAAATATCTTTATTGTCTGGGTTTTTTTATCTCCTTAGAGTACGCTCGGTTTGAGGCAAAAATCCATGACCTGCGTGAGCAGATGATGAATCACAGCATGAGTTCTGGATCCGGCTCCCTGAGGACTAATCAGAAGAGGTCACTGTATGTCAGGTAAGCAGGGAGAGATTTCTCCTGGGAATATGATTGCAGCTACCTTGTCTATTCCTGACTTATGTGCTGTGGGTTTGGCAAGGTGGGGCAGAAGTTTGAGGAACTGCATTGAATTGAACTGAGACATGCACCAGTCTCACAAGCACAGCATCATTGATGTGAAAGTTGGATAAAGTCCTATTGCTTACTCCTGTAGTTTCAAGACATTTTCAAAGAGCATTATACTTTTATGGTGATTTGGTTTTATGAGATGAAGATTTCTTACTAGTTGTCAGCTGTCTTGATATCTGTGATGGATATTGTGGTGTAGTGATGCATTGCATTTCTGTGTGAGGTCTTGCCCAGACAGGAACTGATTGTTCTCATAAAGAGCACTTCTTTCCCAAGACCTTATTCTAACAAAGCAAGGATTATTAGATGTTGTTCTAAGTGCATGGCAATCTACTGCTACCCAGTTGCATTTGTTTATATTTCTATCAGTCTATACTACAAAGAATTTACTGTCTACCTAGCAAGATCAGATATGCAGATGAGATGATACAAAAGCTGATCTGCATAGCTAGATAGTAAATAACATAGGAACTGCATAACTGTGAGCCAGACAGTAGCAGTGGTTATACTTTTCCTTTGACTGTGCATGTCCCTTGCCATAGTCATTGCTGGGTGAAAGACTGGGAGTTGCCCAAATGCTCCTAACAAAGTTCTTGCTGTGGCTCATGCCTTTTGGAACTCAGGTTGATCTATGGGTCTTTGTGCCAAACACTCTAATAATATTAATAATTATGCTTCTCTCAGCTTTTCATTTTTGTTTTTCCCTCATGCTCAGCATTTCATTTGAAATTCCTGACAATCATGAAGTAGAGGGAAGCAATTTGTCAGCCTCCAGGCAGTAATAATTATTCATGGGGGAGCTAATTCAGGTGATAACATTGCAGAGATCCAATTAAGGCTAAATTCTACACTTTGTCATTATGCCCTCAGCATGAACGGGTAAGGTAGCAGAGAAGGAAGGGAAAATTTAAATGTTGGCATTGATGTTCTTATTCTAATGGGCAGCAACCAAAAGAAGGAGCAAGGGCTGAAAGGATATCGATCAGTGTTACCAGTGAACTTCCTGTTGGGCAAGGTCAGGTTGGATATCTTATGGGTTTAGATGCATCTCTAACCTCTTCTGACCTCTATGGCTTTGTGTTTACTTCTGGAGCTATTCCACCTGCAGGAGGTTTCTTGCAAATGTAACACAGAGTGATGTTGTTGTCAAGCCTTGGCTTGAATTTGCATTTTATGAAATGCTGCAGTCATGACACGTAGGGGTATGTGCAAGCTTACTTTGCTTGAGTTAAGCCAGGAACCCAAAACGTGGGGAGCAATGGTGCAAGAAACCCAAGCCAGCAATCACAGGTCAGTTGAGGTGTGCACATAAAGGGCTAACACAGGGTCCTGAAAAACTCACTGACTTGAGCTGCTCAATGACCCCTGTAACAGCATCGACCTGGTAAGCCCTGCTGAGAACTGAGGCTTATTAGCTTGCATACTGAGCCAAGCTAATAAATCTGTGCTGCCTCTGGACTAGCCTAGTTCTTGAATATGGTATTGCTCTGCGCGCACTTATGAGCCTAGTTTTCCACTAGTTCATGAATTCTGGATGTGGTCTGTCTCACTAGGCTGATACGCCCTTGTGCTTCCCTGCAGGACTCTTTGATGTCTTAGCTGCATATCTAAATATCACTTCCCAAACCATAAATGCAAAACCTGTTCTTTTATTCCAAAGTTGTACCAAAAAATGCCCCAAATCTCTCAAGCAGAAAACCTCAAAAGCCTCAGTCACTTTTGTTAGCATAATTTTTTGCAGTCAAACCCACACAATTGGCTGTTTCCAACTCTGAAAAGTCTGTTTGAGCAGCTCTGTATTTTACATACTATTACAATGTGTTTGTAGTGCAGCAGCACCTGCAGCATTGTACTAGGCACTGATAGTTCAAATCGTAATACGCTAATTACAAAGGTAACTTATGTCTACACTAGGCATTAAGGGAAAAAAAAAATGTGGGTTCAGAGACTGAAGCTTTCACTTTATGGATAAACTCTTTACAGCCAGGGAACCATGTAAAAAGTCTGGCATTTAGGGGGTTTATTGTTGTTGTATTCTTACAACTCAGGACATTTCTGTTTCAATGGATTATTTTGGTCAGCATGTGCAAGAAAACTAGAGGCATATTACCATATGTTGCAAATCTGTAGCTTTAATGCCAAGTTTATGATTCAAGTTTGCTGTTTTGCTTTCTTGGGGATGTAGTGATTTTGCTTCACTGCTTACAAGCATAGGGTTTTTTTAGCCAGGGATCTTAGTCAAAGTAAATAAGTAAGTTATAGGCAGCACAAGGAAATAAAATAAGGTCCATATAGGTTGTAATAATTGAACTGTCATTATCTGCTCATAGAAAAGCCAACAGAATAGAGGGTGAGGAAAAGCAAAGCTCTGTAAATAGATTTGCCAGTGGATGTGGGTTTCTTTGGGCACAGGGTAATCTTACAGTCTGTAATATCCCCATCCAACCCCTACTTAAATAGTATAACATTTTTAATTGAGATATGTAAAAGAAGTTATATCAAATGAAGTGAGATAAAATCTAATAGGGGAATAATGGGTTGAATGGAGGACTAGAAGCAGTTGTCTGAAAACAATTAGCAGTCACAAGCAGTGTATACAAGCACAAGAAAATGATCAAGAATTACTTGTTCAGAATTAATTGTGTGGCTCCTTGATATGATCTTCTCGCTGTGCATAGTCTGGTCTTTCTAATTTTTATAATCTTTTTCTTTCTTTATCCCAGTCTGTTTTTCTGATGCCTCCTGGAATATTTACCAGGAATTCCCTTAAAATGGTTTTTCAGTACTACCTGTTCCTTTTGTACCACCAACCCTGTATCTCTATTTGGGATGTTATCAGAAAGCCCATGACACTAAGGGCAAAGTGTGAAACTTCAGGGGAGGATGGAGCAGTAGGAAATGCTGTTAAGATTATTGGGAGTCCATATCCTCTTTGTCAATAAGTCTTTCTGTTCAGGAAAAGAAATACAGGAAGAAAAGCAGAAAGTGAGAGAATATAGATGAAAAGTTTATTATTTACTTGTTGAAGATGCATGAACTTAATTTAAATTCAATAACTGAAATAAAAGGCTAAAAGTTTTGCTATTATTCTTTTTAATTCATTGGAATTCAGCCATCAACTCATGATTCATGAGGAAAGTAAACAAACCTATCACTGTACTATATACATACATGTGGGATTTTTTAGTGTTTCTTGTACAAATTCATACCTTCCTTTTAATTTTCTTGGCTCAAGGTTTTAAAATCTGTTTTTTGTAATATCATGAATTTGTTTGCCTTGAAATAGCTGCATGCTTTGCTTTCTTCTTCGAGGTCCAGATCCACAGTCCACTATTTCATCCTTAGTAACATGCAGTTACTATTGATGGTCTTAGGAAGTATCAGATCATGGTCTTTAACCACAGACTGCTTAACATGAGAGTCTTTTGGAGTTAAGCGTAAGAGTACAGTCCTTCAAAAAGTTTGGTGAAGTGAGCAGCCATTGAAACTTCAGTATAAAAATGCCAAGCTTCAGAGGAGATTGAGAGCTTAGGCATGGTGAAGGGGTTTTCCTGTTGATTTATGAGATTCCTTCTGAGCTGAAAGCACTGGCACAAGATTTCTAAGGGTATAAGTAGGCACTTCAATAATTGCTACTAGATGTACAAAGAAGAGGGTTTCAGGAATCATCTGGCATCCAAGAACTGCCTTCTTCCAGTCTGTTCTTGATTCACAGGCAAAAAATAACTAGATAAGCTTTGTATAAGCAGCTGCAGCACCTTTTAGTCTTTATTCAAACAAGACAGTTTCTGAAATAATGTCTATAGTTAAAAATTACAACTGTCCAAAGCCACAAACAGGCAATAGGGAGGTGTATCAGTGCAGAAACAAATCAAAAGCTTCGCACACACAACCAGCACTTTCATTGTCAGTGCTCAGTACCATAGTGGCCAAGCAAGCTTACCAACTAATCATAGAATCGTAGAGTAGTTTGGGTTGGAAAGGACCTTAACATCATCTAGTTCCAACCCTCCTGCCATGGGGGAGGGACACCTCCCGCTAGGCAATGTCACCCAAGACTCTGATCAGCCTGGCCTTGAACACTATCATGGATGGTTACCTGTTGCCCTGTATAATGGGACTGGTTGAGCTTACTGAAATGCAGATATTTCATCTTCAGCTCTGATTTCAAGTGTGCCAGCTCAATGACAATTATACATAGAGGTGGGTTTTGAAGTCAGAGCTGGGGCAGGGCTGGATTCAGTTGCAAATTCAGAAGAAGAGGGTTTGCAGCTGTCCCAGCACTAACTGTCCAGGGGAGAACACTACAGTGGGAAGTGTAACCAAGGGCAAAGCCTCTTCCCAATAAGATGAAGTTTAAGATCAATCTCTTTGTTCCAGACTATGCTGCGCTAATTATAAACACTGCACAGTGCAAACAGCTGCCTCCTAGGCCACTACCTTTTTGTCATCTTCCAGCTGGAATTAGCGCTAAGCATTTCATAGCTTTGATAGATGTATGCTGTACAAACAAAAAACATTATGTGTTAAAAATGAGTGTGTTCTGGTTCATGCTTTGTTGAGCCACAAGTAGCAGGAGCTGGAGATTTGCCATAGCAACTTAGTAGCAGGTGAAAGAAAGTCAAGGTTGAGGTACTTTGGGTTGTTTACTCTGGTTTCCGTCAAAATGAGTTCTCCATTAGGCATTAGATACCTTTATACATAATTCCTTAGAACTGTACTTCTCAGAAATCAGCACGGTGCTATATTGTTTAGAGAGACTTTGATTTTCAACAAATCGCAGATATTCCCACCTGGGAACTTTTCTGAGTACAGCTGAAGTTTGGCTAAGGCAGCTGTAAAGACTGAATCCACATGAGAAATGCAGTTCTTGGAAACAACATGGTAGTGAAATCTGAACATACGATAACATCAGACTGGGTGATGGAAAGCTCTGCTGTGTAGATCTGGAAGGAGAAATGTGCTAAAGGTATAATTTTGTCAGGGCTTTTCAGACAGGAGGTACTGGGGGAAGTAGAGAGAAGTATAGAATGCTGAGACAAGGGGGAGTACAAAATTACAAAATGAAATACATAAACCTTTAGAATCAATTTCGAGTAAGGTTAAGCTTGATGGCTTTGTAACAGTAGTAATGGAGAATTACTGAGATGCATGATATACAGAGAAAAATATAGAGTACAGCTAGAGAACATACAGAGAATTCTTGTACAAGATAAACTGTTGTAGTTGACATAGTTTAGGCCTTTATGACCTTAGTACAAAATGAGTGTAAGAAAAACAGGCTAGAAGAACAGGACATAAAGATAGGGAGTATCTGGAATGGCAGGGGCCCAGGATGGGCTGCAGTTAAACTAACTGATAAGCAGGAGGATGGGATGATTGTTATGTCTGTGGTATTAACGAACCAATTAAGCTGGTATAAGCATCTACTACAGGTGCTTCAAAGGCTGCCAACAGTGATGAAGATTGTTGGAAGAAGTAAACAACCCCAGGGACCCCCACCACATTTTTTTACACATGCAGGGAACTTTCTGGAAAATGATGTAATCCATACGTAGCTTCATGAATATATATGTGTGTTTGGTAGCTGTATAAGGACTGCTTGTGTAGCGATACGGGGACACATGTTGGGAGGAGCTATCCCCCGTTTCTCCTGGCGCTGAAATAAAGAATACCTGCTTGTCAACTTGAAAACTTTTCTGGCAAGTTTGTGCCTGGAGTTTTCTCCGAATCAATGGTCATACCCAAACACTCATTGTGAGGAAAGAGAATATATATATATATATATAAATGTAAAAAAAAGACAATTAAAATAAATGTATTTGTATACAACTTGTTAAATATATGCTATATCCACACAAACATGGCAAAGCATTTCACTTAAGCTATTTGCCTAGTATCTCTCATGAGTCAAAGGAGTGTGCTTGGCACTTTCAGAGCACAATTCATCTCATCCAGAAGTAGACATCCAAAATTGCTCAGGTGAATCATGCCCTAAAAATGTCTGTTTCTCACAGCTGAGTGAAAGGAGCCTCGGGTGACTAGCTGGGATGTAAACACCTGTATTAGAGACACTTCATATTCTTGACCTGAATCCTACCAACACTGAGTATCTCTATCACTCTCTCACACAGAGTATGCATATACATATGTTGAAAAAGCTCTAGCAGCAGGCTTTCTGGCTGTTGCCTGTGAATTCTTCTGCTGTGTGCTTCAGTAAGACACTGCAACATAGCTTTGAAACATGGCCAGTCCTGTTTAAATTGTCTGGTTTATTCCTTGTGTTCTTATTCCCCACAATTCCTTCTAAACTCACTTTCAGCTGTTGTTCACACTATTGAGGATCACCATGTTCAGTGCATGGTCATCAAGCTGGATGAGTTTGTGATTCATAGAATCATAGTATAGTTAGGGTTGGAAAGGACCTTAAGATCACCAAGTTCCAACCCCCCTGCTGTGCCTTTCTTTCAGGCTTCAGAGCATTGTAGGTCTATCTACATTTCTGGAGAATGAATGGAAGAGAGTTTGGCATCTAGGCGTTATTGTTTGGTTTTGATGGGGAAGCAGCTAGAGCTTGCACAGCTGTGCCTGTATTTTAATGGCAAGATAGATGCTATTAGAATCCTCTTTACTGAGCCGTAAGTGGGGGAAAGTGGAATTTTAGTACAGTTTGCTCACTCACCTTGGATTATTCCTAGGCAATTGAACAGTCCAAATTACAGTAGAGAATGGAAACATGCATTCAGGAAATCTGTGATAAATGGCATAATACAGAGAGCTGGGGTTTATAGAAGTGATTAACAAACATGTTTGGAAATGGTCAGATCAATACGCCCATAACCTACTCTCATTAAATGGGCTGTTGCTCTTGAAATGCCACTTCAGACTGGAAAATTGAAACCTGCCTGGGACACGTGTCCTGATTAATTATGAGATACTGAATATTCCATTGCTACTTTTTAGCAGTTCTTTCTCTGAATACAGAGTCTTCTCCAGATCCTGCTGGCACCAATACTCACTATCTTTATATTTCAGAGCAAGGAGGGTCAGTCTCTGTGCTTGAGAGACCTTTTTCCCATGTGGACATTCAGGAGCTGAACAGTATAATTGAATAACTGTTCATTCAGGCCTTTATTAATTATCAGAGACACTGAGGAACAGAGAAGGATAAGGAATATTCTGGAATACAAGAATCACCTAATACAATGGGCAATAAATCCAATCCAGTAGTTATTGTTTATTACTTTGAAATTCAGGTTTGGAGCAAAATTATCTGGCTCACAGAGCCTGTGATTAACTGTAAAATGAAGAGGACAGATGACAGCTTCTTGGGAATATAAACACAATGTTTTCTTATGAGACTCAGGCTGTTTATGTGCTTAGAGGATCATTTTTTTTGGCATTTGTAAGAACTACCATACTGCTAAGTGCAGACTAAAGGAGGTAGTAAAATATTCAGCTAACAGCTGAAGAATATCTGGAGAGAGGTTGGTTTTCGGGAGGAAAGGAGAGGTTTGACATGGTCTTTCACGGAAGTCAGTGGGAGCTGTGAGCATTTCACACTTCTTTGTATTATGCCAGCCAAAATTTCATAGGTCCTTAACTGAAGTGTGTTAACTACAATGGTGTCACCACTTGCAGCTGAAAGATGGATGTGAGAATTATTAAACTTGGAATATTCACAATTCAAAGGCTTTCAGGCTTATTGTTTGATGGAATTTTGGTGCTAAAAGAAACACCCCACTGTAAATATAACATGTCTCACCTATACCCTAGGACTGTGAAAATCGATGTTTTCGCTATATAGCCAGCTGAAACTGTTAGCCACCTCACAAGCTGTTACAGTTCTTCGTAACAGTTGCTATATTTCTTATTCATCTGATATTTTCTTGCAGTGGTAATGCTAATGAACAGTTATGGAAATACGAGGTTCGTTTGCAATTTTTAATAAGAGACAAAGAAGAAGTGGGTAATGGAGAGTGAAAACTGAACATGTAAACACATCAGTCAAAGCAGTCTCATCTCTACATCTGACACCAGCTCTCTCCTTCTCATCTTCATGTTTATCATATCTGCTACTCTTAGGTACCCAGTATGAAAAAAATCTAACTGATGCCTTCCTGAGGTGCAGTGTGGTGCACCATTAGCTGCTCTGGCATGAACCAACAGCTCAGCAAGCCTTTTATCAAAGCTGATTCTCCAGTTGTACAGAAAAGGAGTAAAAAGCAGTTTCATTTCTGTGGCTGTGGCTTTGCAAGTCATTGAATACTTTGTGCTCAAGATTAAGAGCTAATCCATGTGGTACTGATTCCTTCCAAGGACTGAGCCCTCCATGAATAAACCACAGCCTATGGTAATCTCAGATAACAAGCTCTGCCTGAAGTTCTGAGTGTAAAACAGAATATAAAGCAGCTCCTTATCAAAGCCATTCTTGCCTAATTCATCTTATCTTTACATTATCAATAAAGCTTGTTAGCTATGAAATAACTAGCTGAGACCTGAAATCATGTCCTCAGTGCTGAATTATTAATGCCTGCTGAGACAGCTTTTCTATTAACAGCTTCAGTAGGAGTAAGTAGTACATAGTTCTGGCCATTTTCCTTATTGTTCTGTTTCGTAAGTTATTGAAATAATGTCCCAGAACAGCTAATGTGCTTGACGTGATGCCAGCTCTGAAGAAGCAGCACACCTTTTTCTTAAGAGATGCTTTAATAACTTTCCATCGCACATATATTCTGTTTTTCAGTTCCCTAGTGGGACTGCCTGAGTTCTGGTTTGGAGACTCATCCAGCAGGAAGGTGTCAGCTAGGATAATTTCCAAGCTAGGAGATGATGATGATAAACTTGGCCATGTGTGCAAATAGGGTTTGTTTGGAGTTTCTGTGACCAGAACAGTCAGTTTCAGCCTCATTTCTAAGCACAGACTCAGAACAGGATCCTTTGGCACAGGGCAGGATAGTGACAATGAAGATAAACTGTCTATGGCTTAAAATTCTTGAAAGTGAGTTGGCAAAACATGTTTTTAACTGTGTCTGTTCTTTGTGGAAAGCAGTCTTACCCAACAGTTTCCTACAATGTTTCCTTGTCAACAGCTATAATAGGACACCATCAGTTCATGCAGTTTTCAACTGGAAAAGTACACGGCAGAAAGTTAGACTATGAACATAGCAAAGAAAACCTATTGTAATAAAAGCTTGTGGAGATCAGTCAAAAGCTGGAAATCTAAATATGTGCACTGGCACAGAGCAAGCTAGCAGAGACTCTTAGCACAGTGACCAGTGTAAGAAAGAGAAAGAGAGAAGACTGCTTGGCCACTACTACAGAGTTTTCTACTTGAAATCTTATTCAGAAAAGTTAATAAAGGCATTGTAGAACAGGGCCTCCTAATTAGCTGCATTGGAGCAAAGCTGAGAAAAGTGTTGAAACAGGACACAACCCTGCTGAAAAGGGCTGTGGGAATTCTCATTTGAAGTACCCTCCAGTAAAGATAAATGAGGAGGATCACTGCAAGGAAGTCCATCTATGAGAAGTGAGTTCAACCAAGTTAAGTGATGAGGCTGAGTGTGACCAGTAGGCTTTGATGACCCTTTTGTTTCTCATTAGACATAGAAATTACTATACTAACCCTACAGTGAGCCTGTGAAGGATGTGGGGAGTTGTCTTCCACAGCTGGGGAGCCCAAGCTCCTAAGCAGCTCCATTTGGTTGTTCCCTGGCACTCCACTCTTGTAACAGGGAGCAAAGTCCTGAAACACGAATACCAGGTCATTCCCAGGCATCATGGTCATCATATTGAATAGATCCTAGTTCAGATGTATTCAGTTTGCACTCAAAAAGTTTACAGTGAGTGGTGGTTGTGTGGTGCTGGTCAGTACAGGAGGCTGGTGTCCTAGGGAATCCAGCTCAAAGTGGGGGCACTGGCCCCAGCAGGCTGCTGTGCGAGTGCAGGGCTTGCACTGCTTGCTCCATATCTGTCCCTTGCACTCACCAGCCTCAGGAGGTGGCATTCCAATCTCTCTGAATGTACCTCATGTTAAAAGTAAATGGAGAAAAAAGGATTTCGGGGATTATCATAGAAACAGAATCATGAGATGGTTTGGGTTGGAAGGGACCTTAAAATCATCCAGTGCCAACCCCCTGCCAGAAGCAGGGACACCTTCCACTACAGCAGGTTGCTCCAAGCTCCATTCAGCCTGGCCTTGAACACTGCCAGGGATGGGGCAGCTTCCTTCAGCAGCCTGTTACAATGCCTCACCCCTCTCACAGTAAAGAATTTCTTCCTCATACATCATATCTCTGTGTCTGTATATCTACATTCTGCTATGTCTCCAACTTCATCCCTTGTGAAGACTCTGATTGTGGGTCACGCTTCTCTTACAAGTACTTATTCTAATTGCTTTATCTACAAATGTAGCAAATAAAGGAAAAAACAAACAGAGCTGTCAGGTGAAGAGTTTGCCAGATGTTCCTCACTAAACAGGAACTATAATCACAAAACATTTACCCACTTCCCATAAATTCTATTCCTTTTTCGTACGCTTTTCAGTTGACATTGCAGGCAACCCCATTCATTCACCCACTACACTGTGCTGCTATAATTATCAATACACCTGCTAGCACCACATAATACCTTCTGCTGTATAAACCACTGCTTACAGAGAAGGCGTGATGCTATTTTTGCTCCCACATTTTCCTCCTAGTTGTTCAAAAGAGTCCTGGCATAGTGGGCAGCAACTGAAAGCTTTGTGAAAATTGAGGACAGAAGCAGTTTCCTGATAGCATACAAGGATTCTTTCTGTGTAATCTTGTATTTCTAACCACTTAGGCCAGGTTGGAATAGTTTTCACCTTAGTGTGTTTCTAATACTATGTCCTCTCCATTTCCAAGAAGTATCAATACTCCTTTCTCTCTGGGAACCAAAATGGACTGTAAATTTCCCTTTTGAAAAGCATTATCTCTGCAGACACTTTCTCTTCTTGATGTCCTTGGGACAATTTAGAATCCAGGTAGAGGTTGCAGTGACGGACTTGTAATTAATCCTTTCTACAGATAAGGATCACAGGTTATCAATCACAAAATGGATGCACAGACTAATGGCCGTCAAGTGGTATTTTACCATGTTCTTGCAGATGGTTCAAGATACAAAGCCATTGTTGAGTCCTTTTGGCAGCTCCCCTCTGTGCCCAGCTAACCAGATTTTGTCTGTCAGGATCCGTCAGAACGCTTCAGGAACTGTTCTTCCTAAAGGTGTAATTTTTATATTTGAAAAATGTAAATACAGGAAACAGGTATCTGTGTGAACTCATCTTGAAAACAGACTAACTGAATCCAAACAGAGTTAAAACCATTTTTAGTAGCACTGCAGGAAACATGGTGCAAGCAAAGTTTCTAACATGGTTTTGTAGGCTGAAAATGCAATCACCCTTGCAGTCCAAGCATTGGAAGTCATTTTGTCCTTTCTATACTCGTAGTCAGAGTATTGCCACATCCACGGAGAGCTGTTGTGACAAGAAGGCACTGCTGCAGGGAAAAGCTGTGAATGTAATGTCCTGTGAGGTACCCTGGAAATTACATTTACTCCCTTGAGTTTTTCTGCCCCAGCGTCTCATCCAGGAATGAAATTAGAGGCAGATTTTTATGACATCCACTTGTTATTAATTTAATAGCAAATTTATCATTATATTAAATAACTTTGATTTTAATCATAGAATAGTTAGGATTGGAACGCACCTGAAGATCATCTAGTTGTGCCCCCCCTGCCATGGGCAGGGGCGCCTCACACTAAGCCATGATTTCAATAGTGTATATTATTGTTGTTTAGCATGTTAATATCTGATCCTGATTTCACACCTACCCTTCTTTACAGAAAAAAAAAGATGAGCTACACTACCATTACAGTCACAACTAGGTTCCTAAAGCTTCTATTATATGAGGAAAAGCATGATTTCAGTGCATGGCACTTCGTCAGATCTGATTCACATTGGTTTCATTCTGGCTAAAGTTAGCCTCAACTGAAGTGCAATGAGAATCATACAACCAGAATCACAGAAAAGGACCTTGAGATGGTCTAGTTCCAACCTCCCTGCCATGGGACACTTTCCATTAGACCAGGTTGCTCGAAACCCCATCCAACCTGTCCTTAAATGCTTGTAGGGATGGAGCTTTCACAAGTTCCTGGGACAAAGTCATCAGTCTTTATCCTGATTTCAAACCAGAATCATGACATATTCTAGGAGTAATGATCAGAATCCTTCCTTCATCACTGATATTTGCATATGAATTCATCTCAAAAGTATCGTGCACTTTAACAGATCTTTCAGCAAAATGAACAGTATCTAAAATTTCATCTTAAGCCTCTGAAAACCCAATCCTCTACTTTAATGGTAGAGTGTCAGTAAGAAAAATCACAGCATCAAGTAACAGGAGTGGACCCTTACACATGTCATATCGATTTCTCTTTTGGGCTTGCTGTCCAGCTGGATCTAGTGGTTACTGCTAGAAGGTAATGGGTCAGTTTGAAGTCCACAGCTCACATCTCCTGTTGCAGTTGCAGTAGCCACAGGCATTCAGCACAGGTTATAGAGCTTCCATGCAAAACAGAAAGGAAATGTGGTAGACAGGTGAGTTTCACTGGGTTTGTGGCAAATAACTGTTCTCTTTTGTAAATCTGTTCTCATTCAGCAAATGCCTGAGAATTTATTTCATTGTCTGAATGATATGCTGCCTTTTTAGATAGGGCAACAAGTATGACTTTATTGTAGCTGCAGGATTAATTGTAGTTGTATTATTGTAGATACTGTATTAGTGTAATAATCTTTTGTTTTCTTGATGCTTTAAGGGTTGTGTATTTTTAAAGGCTCTTTTAGTTTAATTTTATTGTTGTTTGCTGCTAAAATTCAGAAAATGCTTAAGCAGATCATCAGAAATATAGGAATTTCTTTTAAATTCCTTGTCATAGAATCATAGCATGGTTTGAGTTAGAAAGGACCTTAAGATCATTAAGTTCCAACCCCCCTGCCATGGACAGGGGTGCCTCGCTGTTGACCATGTAATAGATTTATCTGCCTTTGTCTGCTGAGCAAATAATAAACATTCATTTAGCAGTACTTACCTACTCATTTCCTTTAGGAATAATGAAACAATTTTAAAACTTTGGATTAAATTCAACAGAGAGCTTTGCCTTTTGTTGTTTCTTTTACATTTCTTTTTTCCTCTGCATTTCTTGCTCTGGTGGTAAGAAATCCCAAGAAAAAGGTGTAAAAGAAACAACAATCAGCAGACAGGATATACTGAAGGTATGAAATAATAGGCAATTTGACTGAATTAATGACTGGAAAATTATCCTGCTGAATGCAAGAACCATTGCTGAATTTAGAGCCTGTAAAAGATGAGGTTGTTTTTCTCTTAATAGAGTGTGAAAGAGTTGTATGGTAGGTGCTTCTTAAGCTATTTTAGCTTTATTTTTTCTGTATTGCCATCAGGCACTGGACAAACATAAGATTATTTCCTTTTTAATGCGGACAGTGTGCAGAAGGGTCAGAGTTCCCTTTCCCTAAGCTTTTTAATTGCTATAGTTTCCTTGATTCAGTGCAGCAGCTCTTAATTTGCATTAAGCAGAGTAAAAGGAAAATGCTCACTTGGTTTGTTGGTGTTTGGATTTTTACGAAGGGACATTTCAATTGTACTCATGTTTCAATGATGCTTTTTTAGGAACCTATATAAAAATACTACATCACTGCAGTTGCACTTTTAGTGTTCCAGTTATGGAAATGCACTACATACCCCAGCGTGTTACAAAAGAATTGCATTTGTTTTTCTTCCAGTTGCCTTGGGTTCTAAATCTATTTCACAGCTATAGGGGATATTTGGAATGGGATTTGGAATGGGATTTTGTTATGTTTGGGAAGAGCAGACAGATAAGTATGCGGAATAAGGAAAATAGTCTAATGTGTTCATTTAACATTCAGTAATAATTACAGCTTCTACAAACAGCAGTAAAATCCATCTGCAGTCACTATAACTAGTGGTTAATGTGGTGTGAATCGAGTCATACACCTTCATAAATCAGACAAAAATCTTGGTGCTAACAAGAATCTTATTCCATGTTACTGTTTAGAAGTGCTTGGCCTGTTTAAAGAACACAAAGAATTTTTGATCCTGTCTGAGCTCTTCCTCCAGGAAGATATCATTCTGGAATTGAGGAGCTCAGATTCTGTATTGGTTTAGGACCTAAAAATACACAGTTATACTGTTAGAGAGATATGGAGTGCTTAAGCACTATGATGGCTGTTTATTCATTGTAGGAGACCAACTGGAGATAAATAGATTTTGAATAAATCATTTGAAACTCTCTAAGTCACAGAACTCTGAAGAGTCTCAAAGTTTTTCTGACATTTATGAATTAGACATGTGAAAAGAGGTTGGATTTTTCTACATTGCATCCAAATTGGAAAAGGAAACTCATCAGAGACAGTTTTTTTCTATCAGGATCAGAAGAGTATTTCTAATGCTTAAGTTTCAGGTCAAGGTGATCAAGGGTCTGGTTGTAGTTATAATATGTCATAAACAAGAAAATCCCAAGAGGCTTAAGAAAAGTCTGATCTAGTTCCTCAGTCCCTAACTTCTGTCATGTTATTAAGGCACTGGAGCCATAAACAATTCATCAAGAAACCATGTTGACTCAAATAAATTCCATTGAAGACTCAGAATATCCTTTCCTTTGAAAGCATATCACATATCTGGGTTTTCATCCATTTCTGTTTTGGGCAGACGAAAGAAAAATAAAACTATGGAATTTTCCATGCTGTTATTTCTCTGCAAAGCTGTTCTGGAAACAAGTTTTTTAGAACACGATCTGTCTTCACCCTTAATCTAGAGGTATAGCCTTCTAAGTCTAGTACTTTCTTATTTCAGTCAGCAAAAAGAGGATCTGTTTTGTTATTGTGTCTTTATTATGTACGGAAACCACTATATTCACAAGAGAGGGTCAGGAGTGCTGAGATGTGGACAAAACCAACACTTGTGCTCTCTTGGAGTAGTGCTAGAAAGCAGACTTTCAGGCATTTAGGTCAAATACTTCAGTAGGATTATCTCTGAGAGATATTTATACCAGGAGCATTACAATCTCTCAAAGTCAAACACTGGTTGTGTTCTTCCTGAAGTGTTTTACCTCTGCTCACAGTATGTACATAAAAATAGGATCTTATGGGATAAAGATAATTTGAAAAAACAACTCTGCAGACTATTCTTGGGAAAATGAAGTGCCAACAGAAGTAATTCAGTCTAATTAGATCTGGGGAGGAGTGCTGTATGAAAATCTAAACACTGTTTAAATAATAATGATAGTCTGGGACTTAGAGAGTCTGTGTTTGTGTGAACTGCTTTTTCCCAGTGTACAGAATAATCTAATCATCCCTTCTTCCAAGAATAATTGAAACTTTGAGCTGATTAACTAATTTTAGAATTTCTTTTTTGATTTCTTAGCATTTTTACTGATAAAAGGAGCCATCTCTTAGGCTAAAGTTTCCTCTGCCAATATTTTGATTGACATAGGTTTTCCTAATGGCTGATTAATTGGTAATTGTGCTCAGTAAAATAACAAAGTAGATGTTTGGGTTGCTGAGCAATTGTGCGCTGTAGAAGGGGGCTGTCCTGTGCAGTTCCTGAAGGCCTGTGAAATTGTACCTCATGCTTTAATGGAGAAAAAGAGTTTACAGTTTGACTCTAGTGCATTTGCAGCTTAAAAATTACAATAATAGGATAGTTATGGTGTCTTCAGTCATCCTGCTTCTCCTATAAGCATGAAAAAGTAATGTTAGAAGGATGTATGTCCTGTTTTCGATTCCCTTCTGGGCCCCTGATGGGGATACCTTGTCTCTTGCGATGGAATTCGCTCCTATTCCTATTAAATAAGGGCTAAATGCCTCCTGGAGCACAAGTCCCCAGAATGGACATAGACAAGAAGGTGGCTTCCCACAGTAAGGAATAAACATTCTTGTGGGTATTCCCTGTTTATTAAAGGATGGTAGACTGCTAAATCTGCCTGGAAAACTTCCACATAAATTCCTTCTTCATAGCTTGTCCCTGTGTCCATGCTTGTACACTGCAGTTTTTGCATATAACACAGGGTGCAATGATCAAACACCAAACAGTAATATCTGCCTAGCAATTCAATTTCAGGTTGCATCTTTCTTTTCCTCATATTCTAACTGCTTTCTGTACATTAAATCATGGTCTCCTGCAAGTAATTTTCTGTCATGTGTTTTTTATGCTCTAATTGGTTAACATACATGAAATATACATATAAGCTGAAATCATTAACATCACTCTGTTCTGTTCTTGCTCTATCCATCTCTTTAATGTTATATTTGGATGGTTCCCAGTCTCCACATCCTTCTCCATCGTATACCACAGGTACCTGGTGTTAGATTTCCATTACTCTTTTGATGAGCTACAGACAGCTTGCTCATTAATCCTTTATCTAAGAGTCCATCAGCCATGCTTTTCAGCTCTTCATTACTTCAATAGCACAGCTACAGTCATTACATTTCACATCCTCCAAACCTTCGGAGCCATGCTTTTTTGTCTGTCTGGAATTCAGAGTGAAGTGGGATTTTGGCTGCCTAGGACTCAGGCTGTAATGCACAAACCTAGAGGATGTTCACTGTGATTATAGTTACAGACATCTATTATTTTTGGGGTTGAGTGAGAAGCAAATTAGTGAGACTCCACTGTTCAGCTCTTGTTCCCCAGGGCAGTGTTCTGAAATCATAGTCCATCCCTTGATACTCATTTCCACTCTTGCAGTCCAGTCGTGTATTTCAAATGAATTTTTCAAGCTTAATTTGGATTCAGTCCTTGCTGTGCTTCAGAAAGAATGGGATTGTGCTCCTCTAAAAGATTATTCCATGAAGGTCCTTGCAAATAAAATGGTAATTGCAAAAATACACTTTTATCAATCATGTATTTTAATGTTCTAAGAATTCTGATTAGTTGAATAAAATTATAATTCACTTGGATATGACAAAAACATCACAATAAATTCTCACCCATTCAATAAATCAGCCATTTTCTCAAGTGTCATAAGTCATCAGTTAAACCATAATTAAACCAATTTGAATGCCTTCTGCTTCTCAAACAAATCACCCCCCATAATTAATTAAGTGAAATGATGGAAATAGCAAAATTTAAACTATCAGGAAACATATTTCTTCACCAAATACAACCATAAAAGTAATGCTGTTTCAACAGCATTCATTTCAGGTTCATGTTAACTGGAAATTGTAGCAAGGCATGGTAGTATGACAGTCCCCATATTTCAATGTCCTGCTTTTTCAGGCTCTCTCAGACCTTTGTAATATAAATCTTTTCATTGCTGTCATATCACTCCTACCTTATTCTAAATCCTATTCTCATCCTTTTCCTTATGCTATGTAGGCAGAAGATAATCTCATTTTATTTGGTAAACCTCTAAGTTTTGTTTAGGAAAACTCAGGGATGAGCTGCTCCTCTTAATGGGAGGGAGCAGAATGAGCTTTGGAATAATCCCATTTAGTGACAGTCTGTGAAGGAGGTTAATGCATTTTTTAATAGGACTTTCCCAATATTTGGTTTATTGTGCTTGCAGTAAATACTGTTCTTTACCTCTTTTATCTCTTAACTGAAAGCCTATGAGACTTCTTTCCATGACACCATTTTTAAAGTGATGTATTGATTTATTTTCATTGATCTCACTGCACAGTGTTTAAGGAATTGATGTTGCCATTCAGCAACATGGCACAATCTTGTTCTCCCTCAAGTCAATACAAAATTGGTCAAACCTTGAACCACAACATTCCGTACTGAGTAGTTTTCAGTGTCACTCAAGGAGAATAGACTTCTTGGTCAAAGTAGAGGATTTAGCAGCCTCGATGAAAAACATTATTGCTGATTGATAGGGGGGAGAAACTTGGAACTGGTATTGTTAAAAGCATTTTCCAAGCTGTCTTGTAGGAGTAAGCAGTCCTCAGGCAGCAGGGTGAGAATGCAGAGGCAGTGAGCAGAGCTGACTCAAATATTACCTGTTCAACTGATCAAAATACACACAACTTTCCTGACATATTATGAGCTACAGGAGCCCAGCTTTGGCATCACAGCATCTCATAAAACATGGTCTGTAGAGAGTGATCCGAGGCACTTAACTTAGTTACATAAAATCTGTACACAGAAAATAGAAGGGTTCAGAAGGGAATTCAGTTTTGCTGTGCTAATCAGGGAGCTTGGCCAAATGCACCCTTAATGGAGTTCCATTACAAAGCACTGCAACACCTTTATGGTGTTTCAGTCAAAGTCAACCATCCTGATAACATTCAGGACCGCTCATCTGCCACTGCATTCCCAAGCCTCCCTTTGACCACCTTCTTTCTCCCAGACTTTATCCTTCCTGACCCCTCGGTCACACTGTCTTTTCAAGGGAAGGGCTGAAAAATGTTCTTTCCACAAATGGCAGCCTAGTAGTTATAGCAGATACTGATATTGATAAATATATTGTTTATGAAGACAGGAGAGTTGTGGCTTTGAATCCATTCAGTCTGTTAAAGGAACTGTATTTGTATCTTCTACTTCCTCAGTCAATAGTTTGGCAAAATCTTGACTTTCCCCTACTCAGCTAAACCTCTAACCACTAGGATATTATATTAAATAGTAAATATTATTTCTATTTTTGATTGAGAAGAGCTTTTTTTATTTTTTTTTTCTGCATTCACTCTTGTGTATGTTTGTTAGGCATATTCAGAGCATAGTAAGATTGACCCATACAGGGCTTTAATGCAGTCTGAATATTTCTCTGCTTTAAATGTGAATTCCATAAATGTTTAAATGAGAGTGAGACATCCTTTCATAAATATGTGATAGCAAATGTAGTCTAAAATACTTGGTCTACTGAAGGGAGTAGGAACTCTATGTTTTTCAGCAAGGCCTTGGTGCTTCAAATCCATCTAAGTACATTTTAGGCATTAAAAATATTCAGTCTGAATCTTATTCTCAGCTTTGAGTAACTAGTCAGTCTCCAAAAGGTTTTGTCATAGGCTGTAGTCCATACTCTTTTACCTTACTTTACTTCAAGGGACTACCAAAGAGGTAAGATTAGAAATGGTTCTAATTTTCAGGATCATATGAAGCTTCTGAATTGTGATCATCAAGAAAGTCCAAGGCAATTGCAATCACAGTCATAGCTGCATCTAAAACAAGTCACATGGGATTTTATGCTGCTGTAGAGCTCTCAGAGCTTCCATTTTCTCCCAAAGAAACCCTTAAACTAGCAGGGCATTTTAAAGACAATATCAATGATTAGCAAAGAAATATCATAGTTAATTTGTGAGTCTCATTCGCATTAATGAATTCATGTTGCTCCAAAATAGGAATTCCAGCTGCTGCAGTGTGACATGCTGGATATGTCTTTATCTACCAACAAAATGATGTTATTTCTAAAAATATGCTACTGTTGCACAATTCTTTGAGTATGACTTTGTAATCCAGATAAACTTGTAGCCCAGTTGGCACCCAGAGCCTTGATTGCTCACACCGTATGGATAAGACATCACCAGGTTTAGTTGCTTTTGCATGACAGTCTTGTAGGCTTTCACTCTAAGAGATCCCCATACAACCTCATGCTACATGTTTTGGACATGAACACTATTCTTGTTGCATCACTATTCTTGCCATGCTATAAGATATGGCCTGTGAGGCTATGGCATACTGTTTACATTACTTGAGCCACCTTGAAGAGGAAGAATACCACATTCATCAAGTAATTATTTCTCAGGGCCACAGGATGTGACATTGGCTTAAAGCAGGCCTCAGCCCAGTGCTGAGTAGTGTGGATTGTATGTGCTAGAGGGGAGTACCCTTGGATACTGAGGTTTCAAACCAGTTGGCAGTACTGAGCACCCTCTGGTTCAGATAGGTCTAACTGTGTAAATGCAATAATGCACCTGCATCTTTTTATAATTAACTTCTTTTAGTAAAAGTGTTCATATTGAAAAGGGATCTTCAAGACAAATGTCTCAGACTGAAGGAAATTTGATAGACAGTGAAACCATACATCTGGGTTATGTTGATTTAGAAATGTCAGGGTATTTTTACATAGATGTCAAGAGTTTAAAGAGCTGCTTCCCCCCTCCCAGTTCAATTATTTCACATATGCCCAACACTTTCTGTTCAACCTCTGCCTTGTGAGGGTCAGTTTCACGGTATTTGCAACAGAGATGTGCTATTGTTTCTAATCTTGCTTCTCTTCAAAATTCTGCAGACATTGCAAAAAGCCCAGCAGCTGTTGCTTTAAAATGCAGATAAGTAGGATGCTATGCCACTCGCGGGTGCCATCATTACAGACCCCTGTTACTGTTTTCTGTCAGCTAGAAGTTAATCACTTCATTTTTACCCTATCAGTCATTTAGCAGGAGACAAGAACAAAGATGTCTTTAGGGCATGCGTAGCATCCTTTTTCTCCAAAGCATTTTTTGCATCAACGTTATGATGATTTTTCTCTTATTTAGTTTATTTTGAGGTGTAAGCATATGAAAATATTCCTTAATAAATTTCTTTAGATGTTGCTGCTTCAGCATTCATTTAACATCCAATAGTTTCTTTTCTGTAGAAAAGAAAACATTTTTACTAATAACATTGAGACACACTTTCTGGGAAATTACCTTCTGCTCATATCTTTATCCAAAAGCAAAAGGGCCTAGATTTGTAGTGGGAGATTTTCTCTAAAAATGAGGAATATTTGGATTAATTGCAGAAACTAATATGGTGCTGTATGGGGACATTGGATATACTCAGCAGTTTGGCTAAAATCCTAATATTACTGTGCTAGGTTAGAAAGATGTGCATGCATCCACCATCTTCTAAACCTAAAGAAGTAGGTTTCGCAATTATTGTATATGATAAGTCTTGTACAAGTAAAATTGTGTCTCAAATAAAAATGACCTTGTAGTTTTTAATGAAAACAATGAATCAGTAAAATCTCTGATTTAGAAAGATTTTTCAGGCCCTTAAATGTGTGATGTGTTTTCAGTCCTTGTATTTGGTGTAATCATAGAACCGCAGAATGGTTAAAGATTATCTACTTCCAACCCTTCTGCCGTGGGCAGGGACTAATCATGCAACACTGCTCAGTAGTAGAAAACCAAAAGACAAATGGGGTTTCAGCTTGAACTCCTTAGCTTGTTTTGACAAATATGGAAAGCTGTCTTTCCAGCAGGTTGTCACAAGTCATATGACTCTGTTTCAAGTTATGCAAAGCAAATCAAAGCCCCAGTGACGCAGAGTGAATGTGTGAAGGTGAACATGGGCACCAAACTCAGCAGAACCAAAGATTCTTCCCATCCATTATTCTGTCTCAAATAGTACCTGACAGCAGATATTCCAATACTATCAAGTAGCCTTGATAGATATTTCTCTTCTTGGGAAGAATTTTTTTAGACCCACTTTAATTTTCAGACTCTACAACATCCAGTGATTAATTGCATCCTGTATATTATCTGTTAGTGGTTAAATTCTGAAACCATCCATTTCTTGTATTGTGAGAACAGTGAATAAGTGTCCCCTATTCCCTTTTTCCTGAAATTTGTAATTTCATTAACTTTTATTGCGCTCTGGTTTTAGTCATCTTTTTTTTTTTACAGCTGAGAAGACTTACTCTGTATCATTCTTGTGAGGAAATTGCCCCTATTGGCCTCTCTGCTCCTTCCCTGCCTTTTCCAGGTCCTCTTCATGATGCAGAATCAGGACTGGCTGTAGTAGATTTGTGTGGGTGTCTGTTTCATGGTATAATAATGATTTCTGTTTGGTTCTTCATTCATTTCCGTAAATTGTAGGTGCGGATTTGCCTTTTTCCCTACTTTTGTGCATTAAATTTATGTTTCCCTATAAAAACTGAGAAATAGAATAGTTCCAGAAGAGAAAATAGAGAAAGTGTTTCTTCCCTGGGGAGTAATTGCTTGGCTGGTGTCTATCCGTATCTACATCTACCAAGGAGTGATATTCCCCATGCCTTGCTTTGCATTTATTGATATTGAATTTCATCAAGAATTTTACCATCCAGTCACTTGTCATTTTGAAATCCTTTTTCACTTTTCTCAGTCAGTTTTTGCGTTTGCTACCCTGATACCTCAGTGTCTTCAGTAAATATTGCCTTATTTTTCGCCACCTTTTCTAGATCATGTAAGGGAATTCCCTTGTTGCAAAAATAAAGCCTCCTTTGTTAATCTCTGCTTCCTATCCTTTAAACATTTACTAATCCTTTATTCCTAGACCACTCTATCTTTTATATTTTATGAGAAGTCTTTCATAAGCTTTCTGGAAATCTAAGTGTTATTCCTGGTCCATGAGATTAGTGTTCCTCTAACAAGGTTAAGTAGATCTACCTGTTACTCAAGTTAAATTAATTTGTGGTCTCCCTTTAGAAAATGGCTTTGTATTTGCCACTTGCACACATTTCAGTCATTTATCTCATCCTGGTAATTTATTACTATTCATTTTATTGATTTGCTATTAAACTTTGTCTACTGACATATCAAGAGCAGATGTTTCCATTGATTTGACAGGTCTGAAAGGCTCTTGTGTGGGTTCATCCTGCAGTTAATTGTAAATAATTCATTTCGCTTTATTGCTTTGGCCTTTTCATTCCTGAGCTTTCTTATTACACCCCAATGCCCTGTGTAATTGGTATTTAGTATCTGAATGCTGCACAATCCTTACTGCAGTTACCTTCACTATTCTCTTTTGTGGCAGGGAAATGCCATCCATCCTTACTTTATAAAGACAGAGGCAGGGTCCCAGAGACAGGGACTGGGTAAAGGATGCTGAGTGATGAAACAATTTTGCGGGTCCTCAAAATTGTCTCCAGCTTTGAGCACAGAACTCCTAAGGGCTGATCTCACTGACTAAAATTATCAGCTTTAAGGAGGAAGATGAACTAGGTGCCGAGGGCTGGATTCATGTCAGCAAGTACATTGAGTGTTGGGTTACCTACAGTAGGCAACCAGAAAAGCTGAGAAGACAGAGACATATCTGAAGCTGTGCCTCCTGTTGGTCTTTGTGGTTCAGAGCCAGAAGAGACACCTTGCTGACAGCCTTCTTTTGGTGCCCACCTCTTGCTCTAATAGGAGTTAGGTACTGCAGTTCTTTCAGGCTGGTCTTCCATGAGCTGCCAACAAGCATTTGAGGAGGTAGAAGAGGATGTCAGAGATGTTGACAATGTCTTAAGGCCACGACAGCCTTTCTTTGTCCTCTTTTGTACCCTCATGAAAGATTTTGAGGGAGCACATACTTTTCTTCAGTGTCCCTGCAGGATATGGCAATGCAGAGCCTTGCCTCCCCAAGTATCTGCTGTTCTCTGACATTGGGTGAGTCTGATCTTGGGCATAGGCTCACACTGGAGGTTTCCTGAAAACAGACATCTCATCTCCACTGTTGCATGCAGGAGATCCCTTGGCCTTGTGTAAAAGGAGGAACATTAATAGTAACTCTTAAAAGCAAATCAAGAAAAGGAAATATCTCAACCCACCTCACTAAAGACCAGTAGTGCAATGGGACTGATAAATTAGTGCAGTAAATTATTGTTACAGCTGCAGGAGATACAGAGATTTTTAGATGTGGCCCTGCTATGTGGGAGACTTGGGAAGATATTAGAAATTACCGCTCAGAGGCAGTCGAATGCTGCAGTGGGGGTTTGTTTAATAAATGACTTTCTGTAAAGAAGATAGTGCTTGTACTATTACTTAAAGGCAGAGAAGCTCAAGCTCTTAACTTCAGATTTTGAGTTCATAAGGCAATGTAACCTTTGAAGATAATTTGAGTTTTGTACAGTCTACTTTTTTATTTTATATTTAGTTCTTTACACTGTATCTTGTACTGACTTTCTTTTCTATATATAAAAAATGAAAGTTGTTCATCACAATACAAACTCACTCTGGTTTAGAGTCTTTCTATTAACTTGATTTGCTTTATAGAGCTTACTGACAGAACTCCAGTGATAAATCATAGCTATGGAAAGGAAGCATTTGTACTTTGCTGGAGAAACAGATATCTGCTTAGTTGATGTTTTATGGGAAATACTAAGTTAATGAGATAGAGACAGAAAGAAAACCATTAAAAAGATGTCATTTGCACTGCTAGCCAGAAGTTGTGTTAAACAACCCGATGAAGTTTAATCCTATAAAGCCAGAGGTAGGAATGGTAGAGATGAACATAAAAGAAATGTTTAGACATTGATGTAGTGAAATGATTTAATAGTCACACATCTGGAGTGCTGCGGTCAATCTACAAATTTAGGCATGTATGCAAAAGGTGTTCCAAAACTCCTAATTACACTATTTATCATAGAATCATAGAACAGTTAATGTTGGAAAGGACTTTAAGATCATCTAGGTCCAACTCCCATTTGTTGCTGTATAATGCAACACAGCACTTTTTATGCTATAGCAGCTGTCAGATTGCCAAAATAATCCTGATCATCCTTGATCAGGAGACACAGGGTAGCTGTAGTCAAAAAAAGTGTGATATAACATTGAGATTAACACCTACCTTGAAACCCCACAGCTCCACAGTAATTGTTCCTCCATGGCCCCTGTGAGGTTTCCCAGCTCCCTGAAGTGTCTGGCAGCCCATGAGCCCATGCCTGTGCAAGATCCTGGGTGCTGGGAATTGCTCTCCCACTAACTGCCTTGTGAGAGTCATCACCTACATGCAGGGAGAACCGTCAGCAATCCGAAGAGCTCAGTCTGATTCTCCTTGAGCTGCAAGTTTTCCTAATTTGTCACCTGCAGACATTTCAAGTGTTTCATTCCTTTTCCGTCTGGATTGCTTTGTTCCTTTTTTTGAAACTCTGAAAATTTTCCATGTCCTTTCTCCTGTCGGCACCAATGCAAGTCATGCAGGCAGTTTTGGTTTCCCACCTTCTGTATCTGTTTTCCTCTATAACAGTGACATCAATTTTGATTTGCAGCTACCCTGGCTCAGAAGAAAGGTCCATCTAGCCAAGTGTGCTTTCTGTGACTGTGGGTAACAGCAGATGTTTAGGAAACATATAGCAACAGTGGACATATGGTCTGATCCTCTCCCTGTTATACACCACAGCCTTCTTCAAAGAGAGCATCCCTGCTCAGCCCCTAAATCACTCACTAAACTGCATTGCTGTTTCCATGTTGGAAGGAAAGATATATGAAGTTCCTACAGCTTGCAAATGAGGCTGTAAAATACTAAAAAAGACTAAGAATTGGTCCAGGCAAAAAAATCTCATTGGTGACTTTTTCAGTCTTGGCCACAAGAGGTGAAAGAAAAGCATCTTTTTTTGATGACAGAAAAGACATTTGTGTGTTCACTTTCTTGCTTGTTTGGTTTTGGGTCTCTATTCTGTCATTCTGTGAGACTAAATTAATTTTAATGGCAGAGATTTTGTATAAGGAAATGCTAAATGACAGTGTAATTTACACTGCAAGCTTTTCTGACAAGATGTGTAGCTTCAATAGATGCTTCCTTCTATTGAAGTCAAAGAGATTTCACCCTTTATGTTTAATTTACCCACCACAGGCATTGATATGGCCACTTCACCATATTCTCTGAGTACTTCACAATACTCTCCTTAAGTATTCTTAATTTAAAAGTAGGCAAACAGGTCATCAAATTAGAGACATATTCACACCACTTGTATCAGACTTTCTTTCTGAATTAATGTATATTCTCTGGATTCTTGCTTTCTCATAGGTACAGAGAGCTCTACTGTCTAGGGAGTTTAGATTCCTCTATAATCTATGCACTGCACTTGTTTCTTTTTCTCCTGAAATATGAAGAGAAAAAAAAACTCTCAATTTATAACTTTAAGTATGTGTAATCTGCTTGAAATTGGTCAGATTACTCGAACGCTAAAGAAAATTAGTTTCAAGAGCCTAACTCAAGAGACTGCTGTTACGACTTTGCCTAAACTTAGAACATGGCTTTTGATAATGTTCCCCATCTACAAATAATTGCTAGTAGGGGTTCATGGGGTTTTTTTCTGCAGGACAGAGGAATATCTTAAAATCAAGGTGAGCTTAAGCCAGTATAGGTAGAAAATTTTCATGGCAGGGAGAGGGAGAACACCACAGCTGGTTTTGCTGGAAGATTTATTTTTAGAGTTTTTATTGCCACAAGACTCATTTTAAATGAAGGCATTAGAAGGAAAGGTCCCAGCTCTGTTTCTTAGTGTCCTTGCTTAAATGAGGGATTAGACGCAGAATGAGGAATTGTCATTATGGGCAACATCATCAAAACTCTCAGCTTCGTTCAGGGTAGCAGAAAAAAAAGGCATATTCCAAGTCCTAGCACAATTCAGGAGCATGGAATAAAGTGCCTGTGTTACTGTACCAGACCATCCTCTTGTCAGCCTCAGAGCAGCTTAAGGCAAATTCTGTCAATCTTAAAGCTGCTTAGGGTAACATTTTCAAAGCAACTTAGCAATTCAGAATCTAATCTTCATTGAAAGTCAACAAAACCTAAGCTCAGATGTGCTTAATTTACCTTTAAAAATGGGACACAGGAACTTCTGATGTTACCCTTAATCCTGCTACTGAGCATGTGAGAGCCAGGGCTCCCAGTGAAGGAAGCTGTGGGTAATGGAAAGGAAAGAATGATGGGTTGCAAATAGACATTGCTGATGATATTTTGGTCACAGTGCTTGATTAGCACGTTTTTCTTCAAAGCCTGTTTCTAATGTGGACTGACAACACACACATAGTGAAACAACTGAATCTAACCATTAAAAAGAAGAAATAATCACAAAGTTTTGACACCGTCCAGGTGACACTAAAGACAATTATTCTTAGAATCATAGAATAGAATCATCAAATACTTAAGGTTGGAAAGGACCTTAAGAACATCCAGTTCCAACCCCCCTGCCATGAGCAGGGACACCTCACACTAAACCATATCACTGAAGCCTCTGTCCAACCCGGCCTTGAACACCTCCAGGGATGGAGCATTCACAACTTCCCTGGGCAACCCATTCCACTGCCTCACCACCCTTACAGTAAAGAATTTCTTC
>JANRGW010015732.1:0-19604 GCA_024733675.1 Psilopsiagon aymara
CATTCCTTCCCTCCAGTGTATCAACTGAACCACCCAGCTTGGTGTCATTGGCAAACTTGCTGAGGGTGCACTCAATCTAACTGTCCATGTCACCAACAAAGATGTTGAACAAGACCGTTCCCAACAACGATTCCCGAGGGACACCACTCGTTTTTTTTCTGATCTCCTTTGAAGGCTGGCTGAATGAAGACTCAAGGTAGAATGACTAGAGAAAGAGCTCCCTGCTTTCCCTGCCCTTTGGCAGCAGAGGGATGACAGGGAGTCAGGAGAGCTGGCAGCTTTATTATGCTCTATTCCACAGCAGGCAAAAGACAGAGCTCCCACCCTGCTCCCCTGTTCCCCCTGTACCTCTCTCTCACTCTACTGCTGAAGTGTTCAGTGTATAAAGGAAAAGGAAGAAGACGCTGCAGTTGGCAAAGACCATGGAGCAGCACCATGCCTTTCCTGCCTTCCTCCCTAGGAGAGATAACATTTGCCTTCTCTCTAACATTGTAAAGACAAGTTATTCCACACCTGTCCCTGCTGTAACTTACCATACTAGCACTGCTGGGCAGTAATACTTAATTATCACTGCTTTTACAGTTTAATAAATGGTTGAATTACCAACATTAAAAAAAGACACAACTTGTCAACTATAAATTAATGTTACTTAAATTAACTTTGGATCATAAAGAGGGCTTTTAATGTCACTCACCCTTTCAGCTTTTACTGCCCCTATTTTGTAACTTACGTGCAAACTGCTGAATTATTGTATTTCTTCAATCTTTTTCAATTCTTTATTACTTGGTACCTTCTGTTGTACTTCAATGATCTATCATGCCCTGCTCTCCCAAGTAAAGGGCTCTGTTAAAAGAAAAAACCTGTTCAACCTCTTGACAGATTAATTTTCCTCCCTGTGTAAGTCACACTGCAAGCCTCTTTTCTCCCTTTGCAGAAGGCACCAAAACTCTTGTATTTGTATTAGCACTTGAGCCACTTTTTTTTGCTTAGGCAAGATGTGCCTAAGCTTCCAGCAAGTTTTAAAGGTAAGATAACTATAGCATACATGAACACTGCTGGAGTTAGAAGAGGTACTCGCATACTTGCTTGAAAGTTTCCGAAAAGGTCACTTCAGTCCTAGAGGCAGTCAAACCAACCCCATTAACAGCACAGTCAGCTGCAGCTGGCATTATCTTTTCCAAAAGGCCACGTTTAGGTTCAGGCTACTGAATGCAGATTTCAGCTTTATTTCATCCAGAAATGCTTAACAAATTTAAACCTTTTTGTGTGCAAAGATTTCCCAAGTTAATCGCCACATTTAGACAGTCTTTTAATGAAAATGGTGCTTTACCTAACTGGGACAGTATTTCATCATAGGCAAACAGAATATTTCTTTTTGGGTTTCATCTTTGAAAAACCTCATGGTAGAACATTTTTTTCCCTGAAAGATGGCATAGCCAAGTACTGATGTAAGGGGTAACACATACCTGAATGCATACACAAACGAATACGAAATTACATCGTCCTGTATCAAGTGACTGCAATTAATTTCATTAAAAATTAACAAATATTTGTAAGTAGAGACAGACTTTCTATTCACAGACACAGCAGCCTGTCAGCCACGGCACAACTGAAGAACACCTGTTTTAATTCCATATACAGCACAAAGCCTAACCATTTTGTCATTCTTACTTATCTAGGGGCTCCTCATTGCAGGATTTGCAGACATGATGACAGAAAGGCTGGGAAATATTTTGAAATTGGCCTGAACACCATGCAATGAAAAAAATGGGTGAAGGCAAAAAGACAAGAAAACAACAGAAAGCAAACAACAGAGTAAGTGCAAGTATCCTGGGATTTTATCCACATTTTAAAGTGACACATTTATTAGTGCTGGAAAAAGGAATGAAACTCCCTGTAAACATTGTGAGTAGGCAGTACTACATCAGGAAAAGTCCAAAACGCCACAAAGGGGATAAAACCCAAACCTACAAATATGCAAGGGAACTGAGTAAAATGAAAAATACAGAATGAGAGCAAATGCAGATATGGTCAAATTAAGTGTGGCTGAAAGAGCCAAATTAACAGAAGTGTGTGAGATACTTCTGACACAGAAGTTAAAACCAAGTGCTGCAAATGAAGCGATGGTGAGTGGGAGCAGTTAACTGGCCATGTTTTTTATAAGGAAATGCAAAAATCCACTTTTGTCACCTTTAGCGAATGAGTGGTGCACTCTCACCATAGCAACTTTCACTTCTTTTTAATAAACTCATATCTTTGTATTTCAAACATTGAAAAATTGCCCCTGATTTTTGAATAAAGCCAATCAGCTTCCTTTCTCCTCCTGAAATATGAAACCCAAGACCCCTAGGACAGCTATAGCACAGTAATTTAAGAGTGATCAGTTCACTGACACAGGAGTTTGTAAGCCGTCAGGGTGAAAGGCAGATAAAAATATAGCTTGTATCTATTACTTCTTCACTCAGTCTACAAAGGTTTAGATCAATAGAGACTTGAAGTAGCTTTTTGTTTGGCTAGGACCAAATCTTCATGTCCTCCATCCAAGTACCTCCACTACTTTGTTATTCATGGGCTTAACTACTTAATTACATCATGTCTGGAATGGGACTGTAAAATTCACAAGCATTTATAGTCTTTTCAGGCTATTTTCCTCCCTCCCCTCAATTTTTATTTCATGGTGCTACTCATATTTTTGGTAGCTTAAATAAAAAATTAAGGCAGACAGCAACTTGGCAGTAGCAGATCATCCCAAATTATTACTCCTCTTTCTATTTAACTGATTCCATCGACCAATATGCAGTAGCTGAAAAATTCTCCTAGCACAAGAAATCCATTTCTAAAAGGGGAAATGAGAAACCATAATTTATTTCAGCACAGTATCACTAATTACCATAAACTAAATGTTGGGGTCTGGGTGGAGGTGTTTTTTTAATTAGCCTACCAGACGGCTGAAATAGATTTGAATAGAATATTCCCCCAATGCCAAAAATCAACATCTTTCATTAGTGAGCTTGTTAGGTGAATCACTGCAAGATAAAAGCAAGAGAAAAGCAATCCAAATCAGTGTTGTAAGCATCCCAGTTTAAATCTGTTTCCTTGACAGAAAGCAACTTGTTTTCTCCCAAAGTCACAAAGGCTCTTCATGCTGCTGACAGCATAGATGCAAGTCAGCCTGGTGGCACAGTTCCCTCCTCAGCAGCAGAGGCAGCCATGTGCCCTAGTGACTGCTTGGTCTCCAGTGCAAACCAAGTAAAGCATATCGAGCTCACACTTCTGCTCTCCCCATTTCCTTGCACCTTTGACCAACAGGGGAAGTTCTCCTAGACCACACTGCCTAAAGTTCACTGCAATGCTGCAGTTTCACAGGCGACAAAATTAAACAGTTTGGGTGAAAGATGAAGAAATAGTGATACAGTGATGACATATCTGCTTCTATCTTTTGTGATATTTTCATCTTTTGATGACAATTGTCTTGCACAAGTCAAAGTTGGATGAAACGTATAAAAAAATGTATAAAATCCCAGGAAAAGGAAGAGAGACAACCGTATAGTATGGCAGGGGAAACCAGCATAGGACATGACAGGAAACAGCACAGTACTACTTCAGGATTAAGTCTTTACAGACACATAAATGCACAACCCTGTATATTCCACTCCACAGGTGAATTCTTCACCTTTTTTCCTGCAGGATTGTTCATAACTTTTTGTCTGCTCTTCGTGGTTTCCTCAGATACATTTATATAGCAGAACTCACACCCTGACAGACATAAAAGGTTTTTCACTGACGGCGACAGAGTATTACCTGGAAAAAGGAACTTCCTCTGCTTTGTCAGGACGCTCATTTGAGGGATACACAGCCTGTGTTTCCTGTCTGTGTTAAGAAGATAAAAAAACCCAAACAAATTACATGGTCCTCAACAAAAAAAATCTAGAGCAGCTGGAACAATTAATGAGATCCTCTCTTGCTGCCCTTAACACCAAATACTACGATGGATCAGTCTTTATTCCCTGAATGTCATGCAATTGACACTGATTTGCCACACAGTTTTAACAAATGGACAAGCAGGAAGATATATAGCAAAGGCCCTTAAATCCCCAGCATACTCCAACTACTTATTTGTCAGAGGAGAACAGGAAGCTCTTCCTGCTGAAAGCCAGGCTATCAATTCCTGAGGAATAGATGCCCTTAGTGACAGCAAACCCTGCTCTCATGGTTGGGTAGACAACCTTCCCAATGTGAGCCTCCATTCACCACTGGATCTGCAGCCAGGCAAGCATAACACCTCTGCTCCTCCTCATAACTTCTCAGAGAAGCAACAGAGAGGAGTTAACAAACCAGGGAATGGCAGAACTGCTCTAATTTGGGGATATCAGCCTTGCTCAATAAAACTGTACTCAGCAGACACAGTCATGGGGAAAGGACAAATGATTTGAGATAGCAGACTGTCTCTCATTTCAGGGCAGAAGAGTATTTGGAAAGCAAAATATTAGACCCTGTATGGTCGAAGAAATAGAGGAAGGAAAAAATAATAACATTTGCCATCTCTCCCAGAAACCATGGTGGGGCCAACTATCCCAATTATGCAAGAAGAGTATACGAAATCTTCAGGTATTAAGAGAGTCCGCAAATCAAAACTTAACAGAAACTTCTGCACCCACCTTATTCCTTAAAATGGAAACAAACAATTAAGATTCAGTCTTCCTTAGCAAACTTTTTCACCAAATAATTTTTTCCAAGGCTCAGGACAGTACAAATGTCCCTGGTAGAAAGCTGCACAAGGTGAGTTACATCTATTATCTTTTTAGGAGACAAGCAGAGAAGCTCTCTTCCTCATGCAGAGCAACACACAAAGGGGTTTTACAATCAGATAAGCTCAGGAGAAAACACAGTGTGAAAAATACAAATGGTTAATAGTATTCCTCTCAGAGTTTTAAGTATCATGGAAAAAGAGAGACATGTATTTAAAGGTAATAAAGCAATCACAATCAAAATGCTTGTGTCTTTAGCTTATTTTATACTTTGCCCTGATTGAAATGAGAACCTTATTTTTGAGGCTGATCTCCTTTTAGTATCAAATGAATCAATCTTCTATTCTTTCCACCTAAAATGGGCTCGGTAATTGTTAATAGGAGATTCAAAGCAAACAGCAAGATGTCATTTGTCATTTCTCTTTTCAGCACCAAACAAGTGGCTGGCAACTGAAAAAATGGATTATACAGAGTGCTGGCACTGGCTTCGTTTAAACTTCTGGCCTTTACACAATGGATGCTTTCTGATTACAGAATTGTGGACTGCATAAAATAATTTTCCATCCACTTCTGAAATTCTTCCTCCAAAGCCACTTGCCACTTTTCTTTCTCATATATTTTGAATTAAATAAGCCAGGCTCTTAATACAATTTGAAATTATGAATCGCATCTTTTTGCTAAGAAAGCTAAAAAGCACACGCCTGCAAGTTACCAATAAGCATTCCTGTTGTGGCAAATAGACTACCTACATTAAGCTAACTAGATAGCAGACACTTTCATGACAATATTGTCAAATCTGTTTTTATTTTTCCCTGTGTCAAGATTCTGTAGTCACAGAAACTTTCCTAATATTTAAGCTTCTGTCCTGCTTTGTCTGCTATTTCTGCTCTGTCAAACCTAGTAATATCCATTTTATTGCTAAAGTCTTATAAAAAGAAACAGGTTACCCAAAAAGGAAACATTATGGTCTATCCCATTAAACACAGTAAAACTTTAAATCTCACATAAAAATAGGTCATCCAATTACATGATAAAAGTGACATTTTTTCATTGTTCAGTACACAATATATTTACAGGAAAATTACCAGGAACCTCTCAGCTGTAGCAGATCTGAACCTTATATTCAGATGCAGTCATATATTACTGCTGATAATGTGATGTCAGTGAATAGATTGGAATTTTTCACTGTCCTTTATCAAGATAAATTGTTCTGTCAATAGCAAATGGCTGGCAAGTATTAACACTCTGCACACTGTATGACTTTTCATTCCAAGCAAAAATTGTATTTAATGCTTTTGCACAAAATCTATGGCCGTGACTATCCCTATTACCTATTTAACTACCTTTTAAAAGGAGGATTTATTTCTGCAAATTAGGATCTGGGTATCAAGATGGTATCATGCATCATAAACTTTAAGTCAATACAAGGCAGGACACTTGCAGTTCAAATGGGGAAATACCTGTCTCTCACCACTTGGTCATCCAATAGCATTACCAAGCTGTGTTGGGAGCAGCTGCTCAGAGCAGAACTTTATCTTGGCGTTCTTCCACCTACACTGCCACTGCATCCCACAGTAGCAATTTGCTCATTGGCCTATTACTTTCAATAGGTATTCCAGTAATTGGCTATTTCATACTTGTAAGGCTTGAACTGGCAGAGTGCAAAGGGCAGGCAACCAGCCTGTCAGGGTCCTTCAAGCTGGTCATCCATCAATTATCATCAGCTTTTACAAGAATGAGCAAATGCTCTGAAATCTTGTTGGCTTGGATCAGCTTTGCTATGAGTGTAATTTATCCCCAAACCATGTTAAGCTCCTATATGAAGAACAAGGAGGTTGCTACGGAGTGAGTAACGTGTTTTTTGATTGGCAAGTGCTGGGGCTGGAGGCAGAAGTGTGTGTGTGGGGGTGCTGATTATCTGGAGGATTCTGCTGGGTTCTGTGGCCACCTGCTGTCCTACACCAGCTCTCTTTGCCAAGAAATACTCAAAGCAGACAAATACAGTTTGTTTTATAAAAGATGACATCGAAGTAGGAAAGGTCCTACCAAAAGCAGCCTGGGAAGGCTGGGCACACCCAAGCCAATGGTATTAGAGGCAAACTGTCCTACATCTGCATTTATTATAGAAACACATCTGGGAGAAAACCAGATTTAAATAATTCAGGTAGGTTAGAAAGTTACAGTGATCGAAACATTCAACACTTTCCTGCTTTATCCCAAATCCATGAGGTTCCACTTGCAACAAAGTCAGACCTGAACTCTCATGTTTCCTGCAGCATTTTATTCTGCATTTTTCCATACCAGGCTTTTTTGTTGCTGCTATTTAAAAAGCAAAAGGGCATACAACATTTTTGTCAGTCTTATTTCCTATTCATTAGATGTCCCAATTCTAAATAACAACATTAATCTAAGGTGTCTGGGGCTTATTATCTACCAGCTTCTTACACAAACCCAGACAACTCCTTCCCAAAGGCCAATTTGATCTCTTGACCAGCAAATTGACAAAGTGGTCTCTCATCAGCAACTGCCTGCCTTGAGCAAAGAAAACAAACCAGAGATTTAGAAAAATAAACAAACTCATCTATTTTATGTGCTAATGAAATCTCAAGTATTTAAAAAAAAATGAGGAAAAAAAATCACATACGTGTTAAGAGCAACGTGATTTAGAAAGCTGCTAAGGATGTTCAAAAATCAATTCCAAACTTCAAGAAGACATGACTAAGGCTCTTAATAAATCCACTTCCAAATGGATCTAAGAGTTATGCATCCTTACTAGTAGAATAAATGAAGTGACACTGAGGCATATCTAATTGTAATACATCACAAGATAATCTGTCAAGCCCCAAGTGTTCAGGTCCTGTCACCCTTCTTCATCCATTATTTATACACAACCTTCATTGCCAGTGAAATTCCTATGAAGTATAGCTTGGCATCCAAATGCAGCTGGTTTAGCCACTCAGCAGATACAGGCAAGAAACAAACCTGTACAACCTCTCCAAAATAGCTGCTATTCTCCTGCAGTGAGAGTTCAGAAAGGAACAAACACACAGAAACCACAACCATTTTCTGCCTTGCCTAATGGACTGAAGAGTCAGCCGCCCCCATGTCTTTGCAGCAGACACTGTGGTATGTCCTCTGCCAAAGCTTCCTTTATACACATTTCAAGATGCTGTCTGGGGTCCCTTGTAGCCTTTATTTCTTTATCCTATTTTAGGCTGGAGGACTTGCCTAGAAACACATCTCAGTGCTCTTAACAGCATCTGCTGTGGTAATAGGCAAGCAAACTAATGGAGCAGTGCAATATTTTTTACTCTAAACTTGCCAAAGATGTGTGAAGGGCAAACAGTTGGACATATTTACATACATTCATGATCCAGAAAGTCTCAGTTCAGCAGCTGCTGCAGCAAAGGCAATCCTTCCCTGTTAGCCCGTTCAGCGAGCAGAGCTCTGCTTTCCAACCTGCTGAGAGTGATGGGCGGTCTGCAGCGGAAGCCTCCAGAGCAATAGCTGGGCTGAGGATTTTTTGCTGACTCTCATTTTGCTAACTCTGAAGTTGCTAACTCCTAGTCATCACTTCATTGCAGAAGAAACAAGGGCTCCTCCCTTTGTTACTCTTCTTCCCCCAAGATGCAGACAAACACTTTAAATGCAAGAATAAAGATGCACATTTCACAGTACTTCAGCAGTTCAGCCAGGACCTCTGCTTGACTCACGAGGCTGCAATAACAAACCCAATCTGTTTCAGGCATGCAGCACTAGAAAATTAAAGGTCCTGTAAATTACATGGCTATATCCCTCCCACAGCACAATTAAAGGCTTTATTATTTGTCAATAAAGTACCAAATAGAAAAGGTATCCTCCAGATAAGGCAGCTGTTCCCATTTGGCTCCAGCAAGCTTTTATTAATGTTCCATAAGTTTGCAGCATGAAAGTTGCTGATAGGCCAAGTGCATTATTACCAGATGCCCCATGGAAAATGCTTGTGTCCCCAGGGCCAAGTCCTAAATACCTCACGTCTTTTCCAGTAGGCAAACAGTCTATTCACACACTGTGTGATTTGTGTTATCGCTTTCTGCCTCTGTAGCTCTGAAAGAGCAGACGTTGCCCTCCCATTAATGTAGCATCCTTCAGCAGCCATGGACCTGTGTTCTGAGCTGGTACCTGCTCTGGCTCCTCTTAGTTTGATAGCTGCTATGTCCAGGGATGGCCAGAGATATCAGTAAGACTTTTTCTTTCTACACTTAAAAGGAAATAGGACCAGGCTCCTGAGCAATGCCTTCATCCTGCTGAGAGTTGCTATCACTCATTCCTAGGCTAAAAGGTTGGTTGCTGTTGTCTCTTGATGTCACCATACCCTCCCAGCTGCCCAGCAGTAATTCTGCACAGAACGGAAGCCTCTCTCTTCTTCCTCATTACCCATTTGCATTGGCTTAATCAAAAAATGATTTGTTATTTTCTTTCCAATGTAAAGAACAATGGCTTATGGGCTCTTACTATGGCTGTCTGTTTTCATCCCTAGGAAATGGTAACAGCCCTCAGGAAGTGAGGCATTAAGACATCAACACAGCACTCCCATGGCTCAGTGTGTGCGATTCTCTCCCCCAGGTTTTTTTAATTTCAGGCACTTCCTTCTTCTTACATCGCCTTCTGAGTGATACGAGTGTGTAATTAGTGAAAAAAGACATTGACACTCACAAGGCACACTCCAGGCATAAAAAAAAAAGGAAAACACCTCAAGCTCTGCAATCCCGCTTGCTGTTTCGTGTAATGATAACATTAATTCCTTACTTTTGGGGAAAAATAAAGTTCCTGTATTTCACTGATGACAGCAGAGCTAAAAATTAATTTAAGATGATAATGCTACATGAAAATAAAAACCTCTTCTGATTGAATTTCGAGGACTCTTCTGTTTAACTAGCTTCAAGAGTCCTTTTTTTGATCATCATAAAATTATTTGCCATATGGTTCAGATGCTTGTGATCCTCTCTCAATGAGAGGATTATGCATGAGATATAATGCCTACTGTAGCTGCAGCCAAGCACACAGCTGGCTCTGATAATGCCAACAAATGGCTTCATCTATCTCAATGTCACGTAGGAGCTCGTGTGATGTGAATCAGCCCAGAGTACAATTAAAATCTACATCATCTGTGAGAAAGGTGATGGAGGTTCTGACATCAGAGCTGTGCCAGATTCATCCTCTTTCCATTGTAACAGAAGAAACATGTTGCCCCTTTCACCCTGTCACACTAATGATGTGTTTTGCACATCCCTTCCTGTGCACATTAAAGGTAGTAAATCAGGGAGACTCCTATTTAAAAGCTTTGCATTTATCTGACATTCAGTAATGAGAACAATTTCTGAATCTGAGTTAAGTGTATTCCTTGTTCCCCTCTCTGTGATGAGATAATGCCTTTTGAAGTCTGTAAGTGAAATATGTGGAGTTTATGATCCATATGGCCTCAAACTGTGACAGTATGCAAGAACCTCCTTGTTTTAGTTCCACAATATTTAGTCACTCTAATAAAACACAGGCTTGCACATTCATTTCTTCCGCCAAACTAAATTTTATTGCAAAAAAAAAAATGTCCATAATTCACAACAAACAAGCTTGATAGCAAGAAACTGATGAACCTCCTCTTTTAAGGTTTTAAAGCTAGTAGGGGACTCGTGCAATGATTTTGTTTTATTGTTATATTCATTAAAGGGAAAATCCACAGATATGTTTTATTAGCATTTTCAATGACTTAACGTAAATATAAGACATAATTACTTATGCCTGGCTATCAAATTTTATTACAAGCCAGGGTTCTATTAAAATATTTCAGTCTTCGGACATCAGAAATGCAAAAGCTTGTCTGGTGGAACACAGCAAGACACTAGCTAATGCTGTTTTCTCCTTTCTGTCAATTTAGCAGCATCACTTACTGTGGCACATTGCAAATGGTATTGCTAATCAATGCAATGTAGCCCCTGGAAAATGAAGATACGCAGTTCTACACTCACTTGTGATCTTGACTGGGTTTGAGATGTAATCAAAGTCTATTTAAAAATATTTAATAACGCAATATACATGCAGACCATTTTCAGCTATCTCCTGTTAGGATTTAAGTCAAAATCCTAGTGCATGCCACTTAATTACACTGACAAACATATTTTTAAACACTCATGTTTTCTACTAAATAAGCCTAAACATAATACATTTGACTTTCCACTGTGTTATTCTAGCTTTATGCCATTTGTCATAACGGTGTTACTCTATGATAAAACTGACAATATGCAAGTATTCAAATATTATGCACCAACAGCAAAAACCTACATCACAGAAAATAACAGGATATGATTTTTTTATATGCAAAGTAGCTCACTGTTGCTTTCTGTTAAGCAGTCAATGATAATAGAAGGCTTTGCCTACACACCAGCCTGCACATCTGCAACAACACTGCTCTATTAAGTTGGTTTGGACAAAATGACAGCAACATACTCTGCCACAAGAACTTTTGTGGTACAAACTCTGGAGAAACATCCAGGTGACATAAAAATCTACTGTGCAACAGAGCAAAAAATACAAAACTTTGAAGAACTAAATCAGAGTTTCTAAGGAATACTTAAGAAAGCATATGTCTAAATTTAGCAATGCAATCCTCGCAGTTCATGCAAAATATAATTGCTCCCAGGGTGAAAAAAAAAAACACCAAAGAAAATCCAACCAAAATTTTTACTGCACCTGCTATGTCTGCCCACATCTAAATTCACTGAACTACAGATAGATTAAATGAAAAATGGGTGCCAAGGCTTCATGCCTCACTGAATAAAATGTTTGTTCTCTTGGCCTTTACTCTTGTTCGGTGTTTTTGCCTTTCCGAATAATAATAGATGGCAACCACATCACAATGTGTCCATTTACAATTCAGGTGCGCTCTTCACAACTCACACAAAAGAAACTCTGCTTTTGAAGATAAGCCACCTGCAATTACATCCAAGTTCAGCTTCACTTCTTTACCTGAGTAGAATAACTTAAATAAATAGAATAAATTGAAAATGAATTGCAAAAGTTCGTAAAAACAGTAACTCCAAATGGCAAATTGTCAACAGCTCTTGAAACAAATAAGTCAAACCAAAGAAAAAAGTAAAAAACAGAGCAAGAATTCTCAATATCAGTAAAGGTGGCAGATATCCTCTGAAATGAAAAGCAGCTCCTCTCATAAGGTGAAAATGCCTCTGGACATAATTCACACACTTCCTCTGCTCTCCCCAAAATTGTACTACAGCTACCCCAACACAGCTTACGAGAGTGATTTACATACTTAATCATACACCCCTGCATGTCTCTCCCAACTTCTCTTCCAGGACTTTAAGAAAATCTTAGACATACAGAAACTTTAAACCCTGATACACAATTTTGAAGAAAAAGTAACAAGGTAATGTATTTCAAGAGATAAATGCTCTTTAAATAACAGAAATTACAGGTTTTAAAAACTAAACCTGGGAGCTTTCTAATAACAGCAGAAAATCACATTGGCTAAATGTGGTCTTCTTAAGAAGACACAAATGCTATAATGCAAATAGAAGTGAGCAGAGACACAGAAAGACAGACCATCATCCTCCCATTTCAAAAATTTGAAGATTAAAAAGCCATTGATCTAATGACTCAACTGGTTTTTAGGTTGATAAAGTATTAATTTGAAATCACACTGCACAATTTCTAGAAGGAAGATTTTGACAATTTCCTTGTCTCTGGTTAAGTGGAAGCTCTTGATGATGCGTGACTTGGCCAAAGCCATCAATATATTTTTAGTATATAATAGTTCATAGCACCCAATGGTACCATAATACTTCAAAGAAAATTAAGACAGAAAGAATCTCAGCATTAGCTACAAGAAAAGAAAGTAATGAAGAAAGATGAGACTGACTAAAAGAATAAATGTTATGGTAAATCCATCTTTTAAGACTTGTGTGTGCTTTTACCTTGTCAATGTGCATGCAGCCAAACAGATAAAATACGAAATAGTAAGCATCTTCTTATTTAGAAAGCAGAAGTCAATTACTCATTGAGTATGAGGACCTTGTACAGCCCTGGAAGGGACTCACGCTGGAGCAGCTCATGAAGAAATGCAGCCCATGGGAAGGACCCACACTGGGGCAGTTCATGGAGGACTCCTCTGTGAGGGAACCCACGCTGCAGCGTGGAAGAGTCTGAGGAGTTCTCCCCTGAGGAAGCAGGAAGAAGCATCAGAGACAAAGTGTGATGAACTGACCACAACCCCCACTCCCTCTTCCCCCTGTGCTGCTGAGAGAGAGGAGCTAGAGAAAATTGGGAATAAAGTTGAGCCTGGGAAGTAGGGAGGGCTGAGGGGAAGGTGTTTTTAAGATTTGTTTTTATTTCTCACTATCCTGCTCTAATTGTTTTTTTCCCCAAATCTGAATCTGTTTTGTCTGTGACAGCAACTGGTAACTGATCTCTCCCTGTTCCTATCTTGACCCATGAGCCTTCCATTATTTTCTCTCTTCCCTGACGAAGGAGGGAACGACAAAGCAGCTTTGGTGGGCAGCTGGCATGAGGCCAAGGTCAATCCACCACAAGTCCAAAATCACAATGTGGTAAAGTATCTTCAAGGCACAATATACCAGACCACCAGTTAAGCACCGAGACTGGAGAGGAGAAAAAAGCTGAATCACAAAAAGCTAACATGAGAAGTTCATTCTACTTTTCTCATACGCAGATGTTGACAGCAGGAGGAGCTACTACAAAAGCAGACTTTCATCCATTGAGCAAAACGTGGCATTTTAACATTTGTTCTTATAGATGAGAATACAATTATCCTTAGGATGTGAAATATTTCTTTACATTTTTTTAAATCAAAATACCTACAGGTCTGGGTCCTTAAAAGGTGCAAGAGGCTGCGACAGAAGAATAACTACATATATTTATGTTATTGCTCATCTCTAAACAATATTGCTCCCTGTTTTAAAGCGCATATTAGACTCAAAGAGCATGAGAAAAGAGAGAGAAGGTGGAGAAAAAAAAGCTTATTTTTGAGCTAGCTCCCGTGCACCTTCCAGCTTTGACATTTTCTGTTTGCCTTCTTCTATTTCCATTTTTCATTTTCCCAGAACCAGCTGTCTATTCATAAAGCCAGAATAATATTGCTTAATATAGTATCAGTATTCCTAGTATACCACCAACAGATCAGAAAAGGTTGTTGAAAAGTAAATGCATATATGCAAATGTTTTTTCATATTAAATGGAAACATTCCAAAAACTCAAATGATCCATGTGAAATTTTAATTATAACTTAACAGCTGTTTGAGCTAATTGAAGGATATCAGAAAGGTGATTTCCTTCTCATTGTAATTAAAGAGTTAAGCCTAATTTACTGTTGTCGGAACAAGACTAAATACCAATCTGGTCTGCCTAATTACATAAAAAGGTGCACAGGAAAACTCCAAGACAGACTTCAGAATGCTTCCTCCCACCTCAAAAAAACTCCAACACACACCCTCACACATCTTCTCCCCCAGTAAAAGAAAAGAAAACCAGACAAGTTCCACAGTGATCACTTCTGCCCTACATGTTTTCTGGCAAGAAGACGGACAATGACCTTTGAAGCAAGTGAGCAACTCACTCTAAGTCTGCCAGCTTTTATTAATTTTTCCTGGAAGCTACTTTAATTTCCATTTTCTTGGCTTCACAGCCTTATTGTTCAATTCCATGGCTATACAAAAAGGCATATTTGCGTTCACTAATGCAGTATTATGTAGTTGTCACCAACAAAAGAATAATGCAATACAGAAATAATGCTGAAATACTTGTCATTCTATGGAATATAAGAGATTTTTTTCCTGTAACTCTGGAAGAAAATACAGAGAACAAAACCTGGTTTTGATCTGTATAAGTATGTAATTTAATGCGTGTACTTTTAAAATGATGCATCATAACAAATACAATCCTTCCAAACGTACCTGAACAAAGATTAGAAGCTATTTCTATAACATTAAAATATTTTGTTTTCTAAGCAATCCACTAACAGCCAACCTGCACAGATAATAGGAACTTTACTACTCACCTTTTTCCATCTCCCTTGCAACACAGATGCCATTATTGAAAAGAAGCATGGAAGATTTACCAGAGACACAAAACCTAGCTACAAGTGTTAATAATATTCAGTGTGAAGGCTTTTTTTCAGTGTAAATTACTAAAGTATGAATATATATATTTAAAAACATTATTAAAGTATGTTATATCCAATTCATTATATTAAACACCAAAGCATTCCGAAACGATATATTCAGGTACAGAAGTGGTGAGAGATGAGTGAAACAGTGCAACCTGGGAATGATACTTGCCTGAAGAAAAGTGCACCTGTATATTTAATTCACATCTGCACCACAGCTGAAGCTCTGTATGGCTCATGTCCAATCGGCATCAGACTCTAGTGAAGATGAACAGCAGGATTCTGAGAGAATAAAATCATCTCCACTACCCAGGATGTCAGGAATAGATCAGGAAACCAATAGAAAAATGTGAAAGTGTTTGTAGACATCTGGACCACATGGATCAAGGAAGTGCCAATGAAATATGGAAGGCATTTTACATGTCTTTAACAAACGCCAGTGCTGGTGGGAATGAGGAGAGACCAGGAAATCTTAGATCTGTGAAGAACATAGACTAGCACGAAGACACCTTGTGTTGAATACAACCTGGCCAGACACCTATAGTTTTCAGTCCAGTTCATTAAGGCTATTTTAAAGAAACACAAGCAAAATACAGAGAGACAATCATATACTGAAAATATTAAAGACAATTTAAGTAGAGCACACTTTCTGCATTTTGCTGCACAAGAATCTTTACATCATCTCCAGTGCACTCTAAGCACTAAATGCTCTGCTTTTATGCTCAATTAATGTGACTTAATCCAGTCATAAGCAGAATATTTCAGACAGCTAGATTGTGCTGGGATTCCCCTACCTCCTTGTGCTCTAGTGCTTCTGCTGACCTTGACAAATCTTTGGTTATCCTCCATACGACACAATTTTTTACATCTTTCTGAACAGCCAAAAAGAGACAATGTACAGCAAAAACTTAATGAAGAGTTATAAAGGCACACTTGAAAATCATCTCTGACTAATGAACTTCAATGATGATAATAAAAAAATTGAAATTTTATTCTTTGCATAATATTACAAACATAAATCGTACGCACTCTCTCTCAGCTACCACGCTCTCTGTACAAAGCAGGACTTAACTTCCAGGTCATAGGAACAGCTGAAGATATTCCTCCTTCTTCCTTCACTGTTTTCTCACTCATTCATTTGTGCTTCACCCTATGCCCAGATGCTGTAAAAAATCTTAATGCAGATTTATCTCTGAACATTTAGAGAAATATTTACATTTAGAGGTATCATCCTATTGGTTTACTTCCTTAGATAAGAAGCTACTAGAATCAAATTATTTCACTACTCATCTTTTTCTGTCCTGTCAAAAGTACTTTTAACACAATCTACATGATGAATGTGGCTTCATGAAAAGTGGGAGGGAAAATTAATTTGGGGGATCTAACAATGAAAAGATCATTTGTCATTACAGTGCTGAGCTGTGCTGGCAAATGACTAGAGCCCTGCGATGTATTGTCAGACCCCAGTGGCGGCTGCCCATTTTCTGCCCCTTTCTTTAACAAACTCCTCCTTCCTAATGCTTCAGTTGGCTCTAAGTGAAGGTTATTAGCAGTACTAACCAGCCAGAGTGGCAAGCTTGGATGCAGTGGGGGTGGGATGTGAATTTGTAAGAACTAATTTGTCTAATGTTCAGTAACAAAGGCAAAGAGTCCGTGGTGTGAATTAATATAGCATCAATCACTGACTAACTGCTTCAGCACATGTAATGAGAATATTCTCAGGCCAACCCCATGGCCTGTACAGACAGCTGGCGAGATAATAACCCAAATGGAATCTTTATTTTAATGCAACTCCCATCTTCAAAGCAAGAAAGAACCTAGGGAGACTGATCATGGAGGGGGTGTGTGCATGTGTGTGCGTGCATCTCTCTTTCTATCTGCATATACACACACATGAACATAAACAGTGTGCATCTCCCTTTCTATCTGTATATACATGCACATGAACATAAACAGGTAACATGCTTTCAGAAAAAGTTTAGAATAGAAGTAGTTATTTCTATAAGTATTGCCTGGTACTTAGAAATATGTTCAGTCGATTGTAAAGGTCCCAGTTGAATAGTCCTTTACTTTTAATTCTCTCTGAGTTGTTTTACCTTTTCTCCAGTAGACGTTTTTAATGATGTAGTGAACTCATTTTATTACAATATTAGTTTGTATAAAAATAAAGAATCCTTGAAAGCAGTTTAATATCCAGAAGAGGGTTTTATTTTCCCTTTCCTTCATTCACTGATCACATTAAGAGCAGCCATTGCATTTTAATATTTTCACATTAAATATGTTCACAATTTGAAAAACACATCCACTCACTTTCCTTTAATGAGGACATTTACTGTTTGTATAGTAACAACCTCCCATTGTTTTCAAAAAACACATTTTTGACATTTGAAGAAAAATAAGAAAATCACTGCCTATTAAAAAGGCGTCTGTGATCACCTGGAACATTAGTGGGTGCACTGCGCAACTCACTGCACTGCTACCACTGGAAATTCTCTGTATAAAAAGATTTATCATGAAGAGTTTTCATTTAGAAAGGCAACAGAAGCCCAATGAACAAGCCAAAAAAAATTAACAAAGAATTTAGGAGAAGTAGAAGACAGACCTTGATTTTGAAGATAAAAATGAATATACCATTTACAATTAAAAGGTTCACTGAATTCTGCATACTGATTGCATGCTCTAGCATAAGATGCCCAGAATATTTGATCTTCAGTACTCCCAACTTGTGAAGGCTGCCGTGGAGCAAAGCCTTCACAAGTCAGACACACCAAAGAATGAGAAGATCTTGTGGGTCCTTACCAGAGCACTCTCTTCTCCCCTTCACCACTACCAATTTATGTTATCAGCCTGTTAAATATTTTGCTGCCTTTAGTGTATGATAACCTTACAGACATCCAGAATGCCTCTTAGATCAAACTGCAGGCTTTCAAGGGTGAAGGATGTGCTGCCATTCAGTCTGAATGGCTTGTTATTTCACTCATCTTTTACTGCATACTTTACTAGGCAGGGGTCTCAACTAACATGAATAAAAAAGTTAAAACCTGTGAGTTCAAGGCAAGTTTAAGACCATGCTATTGTCTTTGACAGACAAGGCCTGCACTACCATGACCCTGTCTCTAAGCCAGGGTCTCTAGCCATGACCCTAAGGAAACAACAGGAAAGAGCAAACTGTGGCCTAGTGTTTCTAATCACGACAGTTTTGTGGAAATACTATGATGTGATATTTTGGGGGAAACAAAAAAAAGAAAAAAAAGCTATAATATAGCACTGGGAGATAGTACAAGTGGCCTGAAACAGAAAACAGAATTCCAGCTGCCTTTGTCAAAGCAACAGAGGAGCTGAGGGAGAGAAATGGCTGCCTGAAGTAGTGTACAAGGAAAACACCTCTTTGATTTTCAGCACAGAAAGGATGAGCTGCAGCCATCCTCTCCCAACAGGCTTCAGTGTAACCCCTGCAAAAGGCTGAGGTTTGTGCTCTGGTTGACAAGAGAAACTGGAATTAATTGCAAGTGCAATTTCATTTAAAATCCTGTAGATAAACTGTGCATTTATCAGAACTAAAAAAAAAGTGCATACAGGAATAGCCACACAGCATTCTGACCAAGCAGGACATCTCTGCACTGGTCAAATTAAACACTGGTTAAATTGAACACTGAGAGGAAAAAGAATAATTTGTATTACTTAGCAGTGGAGCAATTACTTACTTGACAAGATCAATGGGGAGCTATTAAAGATGCACCTGAAATGGTCCTTTACTATCTGCATGCCACATAACTAGTTTTGATCATTTTTATACATATGCAGTATTAACCCTTTAGTTAGGTAAGGTACATACACACTGTTTTTGTTGCTGGAGGAAGTAAATCGTACAGCTCCAATCTAAATTAATGTTGAAGATAATCCTCTTTTACTCAAGATGCACAATTCTTTTGATTACTGTGATGGAGGAAGTAAGTAATTTACTCCAACTAAAGAATACTGCAGTGCATTTTCCTTTTCTTCTAGCTGGTAGGTTGAGGAAATAAAGGCTTGATACCATAACAGGTCCCCTTCTTCTCTGCCCAGCTAGGACAGCAGCTACATGCAGCCTCTCTCAATTCGCATTTCAATTGCCAGGACAAGAAAAAGAACTGGGAAGATTCTGTCTCCTTCATCTTACAAAATGGTGTCCCTGGAGCTCTTTTGCAATTTGGTTCCTGATGAAAAAAAAATGAGATAAATACCAATGATTCTGAAGGAAAATCTGAATCAAATACTGAAGGACTTCCTCTCCTTACATGGCCTACATTGTTTCAATCCTTTTATTAAAAAGGATTATTAAAGGGAAAATTACTTATCATTTATTTAAAGGTAAAACCAAGAAAAGAATCCTGTTATTCACTTTATGCATATCTTTCCTCAGTTAAGCAACAACATTTCAAAAAACTGTGATGGTGATCGAAGGGCAGCTATTATTGTCAGTACAGCTTTCTCTGTCAGCAACCTATACTGCTGATACCATGTTCAGACTCCTTCTACATGCTTACATGCAACTGTTGGAACAAGTCCAGAGGAGGGCCACGAGGATGATCAAGGGACAGGAGCACCTCCCATATGAAGGTAGGGTGAGAAAGTTGGGGCTGTTCAGCCTGGAGAAGAGAAGACTGCATGGAGACCTCATAGCAGCCTTCCAGTATCTGAAG